>JABASI010005957.1:0-11523 GCA_019776505.1 Tomocerus nigrus
GTACTCAGGTATCAAGGTATCATCAATCATTCTTATTATTCTTTATCTCTTTAATCATTGCCATCTCGCAATGATGTTGGTCCGCTAAATTACCGCACCGCGCCGGACCGGACCGGACCGTGGTCCGGCGCGGTGCGGTCCGATTGATTTATTTTCATGCGTCCGGTCCGGTCCGATCCGATCAAATTTTTATATCGGACCGGTCCGGCGCGGTCCGGTCCGATAGATTTTTTGTCATGCATCCGGTCCGGTCCGGTCCGATAGAATTTTTAGAAAGGACCGGTCCGGTCCGGTGCTGTCCGGTAGATTCTTTTTCATGCATCCGGTCCGGTCCGGTCGAATTTTTATAAACGACTGGTCCGGCGCGGTCCGGTCCGCTAAGCAAAAGTCCGAAGTGTGGGTGAGACACTTTATCTTCCAGAATAAGTACGCAAGATCTCGGTCCAGTTCAGTGGTGCAAGCTTTCCCGAGGTGCATGGCCCATAGACATACAAAGTTATAAGGCCTCTACTCAAACTAAAATTGGTCAATACTTGTTTCAGAGTTGGTAAAACTTTTCCCTTCTACTCTCATTTTATTGAAAAGTCGTCGACTTTGGGGAAAGAACAATTCGAGAATTAAAATAAGCATGTTCGATTGTTCTTCTTGTTCGTCAAGACTTTCATTTCAGGTTAGTTTATTAATAGGAAAAAATATTACTTCAGAACTATGGGAATCAATGGTTGTACTGTACGCATGTGCGTGGTAGAGTTTAGTAGTAGCTTTGATTCATTTTTTGTAATTTTTGACAGATTTATTTATTCAACCCGACCATAATAGAGACATCAGAATGTCATAGTCATAATATCCAATCCAATCTCTACAAAAATTTCCCTTTTTAAACTTTTGAAGGAGATGGCACACCTGTCAATTGTGTTCGTTTTTGGTGAGATCAGTAAAATTGCTACTTATTTTAATACTAAATCGTATTTTTCTATTGATTTCAGGTCATAGTCTACCCCACAAGATCGAGTGTGAAACGACTTGGGGCAGCATTGTCATTGCTCGGAATTTGGCTCCTGGCTGGTGTTTTAGTCTCCCCATTGTTCATTTGGAAGAATATAGTTCACGAAGATATGGATTTGACAATGTTCGGTCATGGGTTCCAAAGTATAAATTATTGCATCGAAGAATGGCCAATCGAAGCTGGGAGTCTCTACTATGCCATTTTCACATTCATCGTACAGTACAGTGTGCCAATTGTAGTAATTAGCATTGCATACGCACGAATTTGTATCAAACTTCGTTACAGGATGAGACCCGGGGGTAGACTGACAGATGCTGCGGCGTCGGACGTCGGGGGAATCGAAAGAACTAATAGAAGAGACAGCTCAAGGGTCCGCAGAACAAATACTCTACTCATCAGCATTGCTTTTATTTTTGGGATTTGTTGGATCCCTTGGAACATTCTGAACGTCATTCTGTACTTGTATGACCCTTTCAACACCAGCAAAAACAGCTACAACAAGGAGAGAGAAAGGATCTCTTTCATCCTCTGCCATTTGGTGGCCATGACTTCCGCCTGCTCCAACCCGGTTCTCTACGGATGGCTCAACGAAAACTTCAGAAAGGAGTTCAGAGACATTTGGACGTCTCTGACAGTATTCTTCTGTCACTCCAAAGATAACAACAACGGCAGGGAAGCTACTGGCTCCGTGTCAATGAGAGTAGGCGTCAGTGTTCAGGAGCCCACGGTGCACTACAAGAAAACGAAGGGGGCCGCCACGACTGTTGGCGAGGGGGATGTGGAGCAAAGTACTTTGATCACTCAAGTTTTGGACAGACAGAAATGACTATGGCACATTCACAGCCGACAAAAAGTTTGTAAGTCCAGTCCAAATGGTAATTCAACCACGGAGAAGGTAATTGGCTTCACAGCACACAATTCAGACTAAACACTCTCTCTTTATCTTATTTTTACATAGATATACCTATAACATTTAGAATTATAATTGTGTGGATATGCGGTACATGTAATTGTAGTACCTACATATAACTATTACCATTTCAAATGGTGTACGGCTAAATTAATGATAATATATATATAACCCTCGAATGGATGAACTGTCCCAAAACTGGCAAAAAATTCTTAAATTACAGTTCAGGATGAGACGTCCCGAAGATGGGACAGATAATAATACGCTTAAGGATACAGTGTCCCATGAATGGGACAATGCTGTTGCTGCTATTGGCTGCTAGCAAGCTATTGTTTGTAAAGCAGCCAATCACAGTTAAAGAATCAATGTCCCACCACTTAGACAGTTCATCTCTTTATGTTAATTTTGAACATCATCCATCCTAGGGTTAAGTAGCTGTACCCAACTGGAGAAAGTTGTTAAGCCAACTATTATGTGTTTATCTTGATACTGTAATTGAATGCTAATATTTTCAATTCTGGATGTGACGATGTCAGTAGTGACAATAGTAGTAACGTGGGTGTTGAAGGGAAGACGTTTTGTGTCATAGCTTAGGAGCATTTACCAATTAAAAATTACTTGAATATAAAAAACCTAACTGTTTCTAGTTTCTATCATGTTGGATTAAAGTTTCTTCATTCCACAATGGATTTATTGCTCGATTTTAAATGTCCGTGTATTTTATTAGGAAAAAGTTTTTTGAAGTCTCGTATTTGCGTAAATGTGTATTAAAGTATACCTAGTCACAAGAATATGTACCAACACGTAAACTCGTATTACACCTATTCCCAATATTTTGCTACTTCCACGGAAAAAGTTTTGATAGAGATGATTAGTTTGAAGGAACTTTTTCAAAAACGAAAGAACAAAAGGCAAAGGAGATTTCATGGCACGTCTGTCAAAGAGCAAAAGGAAGAGAAAGTGAGGAAAAGAAGTCCATGGAATTCTAATCCGCGGAATCAGTCTACTGTGTGCTTGCAGCTACACTTACTTACAGTCCGTTTGTCTGTCTCTTTGATAAATTCTACTTGTTGTTCTGGAATTCTGGTCACTATATTACGTTTACTAATATCAATTTATATGTTTGATGTTAAGATAATGTGCTACTAAGAATATTGTAATATTGAAGATCTTGGATTTGATGTAGGAGCTAGCTGGGTCATGGAACTCTGTTGTGTACTCTGCAAATCAGTAAAATCTTTGTCTGTCTGTAGTCACCTCTATGAAGTACCTACCTATATTCCAAATACAAACTAACACTCTTTTAGGAGAATAATAAAGCTAATACATGTATGTAATACCTACCTTTGTCTATTTCCGTCTATTCTATTTTATTTAAACTTTTCTCGCATCTTCTACTCCGTAGCTATTTGTAGCTAGACCCCAGCCGAAAATGTAGTAACAAGGAAGAGTATTTACTAGCCTAAACTCAGACATAATAATAAAGTCGCTCTTGCATGGCACAATAAAATATATAATTTTTACTTGTTCGGAATGCATCATAAAGTTGGCTCTATACACAATATAAAAAGATCGTGTAGGGCAAGCCATGGGAAAAAATATTTGGAGAAAATCTCCAGCAGGAGCTTTGTAGAAATAATATACGCCTAACATCAATTTGATTTTACATAGCCGAGCAAGGTGAGTGTCAAATCAAACTATAATCCAGCCGCTAGGATTTAGGCCACACTAATCCTCATCCTTCCATATAATCAGGGAAGCGCTTTCCTGAATTCTAATAAAGACTTGCCAGTCGAGTTAACACAAAGTGAAAGGTGAGAGATCACTCCTCCCTCCTTACAATTTACTAGCCTTTGCTCTTTGAATTCTCTTTCACTGGATGATCCGCTTTGTCCTTCACTGTAACTCTTTCATTCCCTACTCCTACTCCTCCTATTCTACACTAGTACTTATCGAATATGTACTACAAAAATTATTGACATAAAATGCACTTTTAAATTAGATTCTCTACATATGGCATACCATATACAAAACACAAGCTTCACTACAAAGATTCCTAACTCACTCAAGCAAATTTTACGGTTCCCTAAGTGTGTGAAGTGGAATAAACGCTTTTAGTATATTTCTTTTTATACTATTTAGCTATAACTTATAAGTACCTATGCATACAAATTATCGTCCATAAAAATGAAAACCGTCAGCGTGTTTAAAACAGAAAAGGATGTTTAGCCTTTACATTGGCAATGGCAGGTTATCTATTTAGCATAATACGATAATAGAGGAGACGTAGTCAGATTATGTACGATGAGCTGATGCACAGTTTCTCTGAAAAGAAAGCGAAGGAAAGAAATGTTTCGCAGCAAAAAGAGAGAAAATCCAGTGCTATATAATAAAATAACATTCGAATGATACAAAACAGTAAAATCAACATGGATTTGTAATCAACGAAGATGCGGCCTTCGTTGGGATGTACTTGGAGAATGAAGGAGATTTATTCGATATCACTTATTTACAGCCTGTATCTTGTATCGAATCAAAAATTGTATATTTATAATAAGGTCATAATATAAATTTGACCTTCTCTGTCGAGTTCTGTTGAAACATTCTATTCGTCTTGATTTGTAGGTGTTCTTTAGCATTTTTTTCGTATTTGATCAATCAGCAATAACAATTCTTTAGCTTGTCATTCTATACAAAAGTGTTGATTCTTAAACTTTTCTCCAGGGTTATATGGCATTGTACTTTCTTTGCCGGTTATAATTTTCAATTTATTAGTACAAATACGCCAATTCAGAAAGTGTTGTTGCAAAAGCACCCTCTCCGCGTATAATTGATTGTATCTTACAAAGCGGACATGTTTACAACTCGTGTTGAAAGGTTGAAACCTTTTTGAAGGATACCCTCTAAAGTTCTAGCTAATGTCAGTGTTACTGAGACACTCTTGAAATTTTGCCCTGACCTTCAACAAATGCTCCAATTATTATTTAAGTGTGGAACTTTATATTTCCAGCGTGCGAAACCATCATCACTATATTCGAATGCACTTTCAATTATGGACAAAACCTTTTCAATGTTGTATAAAGTTATTTAGCTTTGAAATGGCCCTTTACCCTTTCGATGGCGACGGTTCTACATGTATTTACTACATAATGGGCAGTATAGGATGTAGCTAAATATATGAATTTACTTCATATTTTTTGGATTAGAAAGTTCGGGGCAATGAAAACTCGGATGATAAAAAAGTTAAAGCGAGATTGTGATGTAATTTTCTATTAGAGAAAATGGCAGAAACTTCTTTTAAGTAATAAAAATTCCTAGCGTAATAAAACCGTAGCTTAAAAATTACCTAGTTAGGAGGAACATGGAATGCTGCAATAGTACTTACCATTTATAACTGTCAGTACGTATACAATTTACAAGGCTTACAAAACCGAGTCATTTGAGCAGCCATGTAATGTAGAAATAGCAAGAGGCAGTTCACTTGTCCCCTGAAGATAAACTTTTATGTATATGGTAACACTCACGCAAATACTTACCTTCTCGAAAACTATAAGTACTCCGTTGAGAAAGAATGAGCGAGGTGCATGTCCATATCAAATTGGTCAAGATGGTCAGGGTACTATGCATGCCAGGTCATTTTATTTTACTTTCTACTTTACTTGTTAAACTCCACTAGGTATGGGTGGAAAAATAGAGTAAAAATGGCATTTGGACTTTACCTACATGCATATTTTACATCGTGCAATGGGAACTTTATAAGTCAGAAAATTTAATGATGGATACCAATGAAAAAATGATTAGGTAGGTAAGTACCTATTCGAAAAATCCTCGTGACGTTTTCAACTATGTTTCTTTTGGATATTTTTACACTTTGGTTATACTTTTATTAGTGAATATTCTGACAAATGTTCCAATAAATAATTAAATTAAATCAGTTGCTTCCGAAATAAAATAATTTCGACTATTAGTAGAAATAATATATTGTTTGCACGACATTTACATTTGCAATTACAAAATATATTTTCGAAATAGCTGTTTTAAAAATGATCATAAAAGATTCAATGACATATTGCCATCCGTGCAGATATCCATAACACTCTACACTCAAAATAAGGTAATGTTTAATTGTAAAGGATTTACCCTACCACAATGTTAAACTAAGTTTATAGTAGAAAGGTGTACAAGGCACATATCGCAGTTTCCCATAATCAAAAGAATGTCATGTACATGTGGTTTTATGGAAAGAAAAATTTCATAAGAATAGGGGTACAGTAATTTAATGGACAGTTGGATTCCACCTACTCCACAGAAATCAGTGGCACAAAACTTAAAATGGCCCCTGTAAGAGTTACTACTTCGAATTATGTCTTCAAAAAAACCGACTGAAAGATGCTTAGGGACGAAATGTATAATCCTTACGCAGTTCCTAGACATGCACCTAACAACAAAATCTTCAACCATAAAGTCTAAGCATTATCATAGCTGCAGAATAATTACTTTTCTGAAAATGATTTCTGTATATTGTTTTTCTAATCAATTTCTTTTCAATTTTCAACGTCGAAAAGGGTACTTAATATTTGGAAATCACTATATCTACTTAAAAAAGTTATTGAACATAATTATTAATAATTTGCCACAAAATGTTAATGGTATTTAAATGTTATCCATTTTCTATGGTTTGGCAATCATTTGCACTGTAAGCCATTTAGACATTTCCCTCCAAAGTAGAAGAGACTTGTAATTGATCATCGAAATGGTCGTCACGGGGCAACGATACTTCCATATCTCACAGTCTTTCCTGTGGGTTCCAGAAGGATAATATATTGTCACAATCAATTAAGTTATCCACTTACTACACTTGTGCTGTCTCAACCTGTGCTATAGTACACTATAATGCATGTCGTGTGAATTGCAAAACGGCTTTCCAAAATAGTAATGAGTACCGCAATAAATAAGCACAGGTGACAGATAGAAAGATTGGTAGTTTCTACGGAGAACATTCTTCAATCTCCACAATATATCATATTTGATTACTTGAGGAAAACTCTGTGTTTTCAGTGCATTTCGTGAGTGGGAACAGTCATGTTTTACCACACATTCACATAACTATGTACTAACCATTATCGAAGTGTAATATAAATAAGGCATCGGTATTTAGGTCTCACCTTTCACGTCCTCCTTCTGCCGCTTCGATATAAGTTAGCAAGCGAGCCCCTTCATTAGTTGCTAATAACCGTGCTGAGAGATCCTCTTTATCACCGTGAAATCTATTATTTTGGGTTTAATTTTAAATTAACGAATATACCTACATTATTTCAATTTTGATAGGAAAAATAATAATTTTGTGACCATCTTATTTGTTTTGTCATTAAATCTTTTAACTGATATTTCAATGCTTTATACTTTAAATTTTTAAGATTTTAAATTCTAAATATTGTCCCGTAATGAATCTAAATATGTAATGTAGGCATATTATATTTGTAAAGATTGGGCAAATCTATTGCAATGTAACTTTTAATTCAGAAAGTGTTATTCCAGCAGTACCTATGGTAGTAGCACAGAAAAGGAAACTTGGGAATAGATGGGATGGGGAATGATTGTTGGAGTAGGTTATGAAAGGAGAGATTTGTATTAGGTTGAGAAAATTGGGCAACTTCCAAAACAAATAAATCCGTGAAAAGATGTAAAGAAGGAGGAAAATCAAACCTGGTCTCGTCCAGGAAAGCGGAACTAAGTGGCGAAAATTTGTCAGGATCTTGAGCCACTTCACATAAAACTCTCTGTCGGCAATCTTCTTCTATGATTTTCAAAGCATTGAAATAGAACTCGAGTTTCTGGAGTCTCATTTGTATACTGAGGAATGAGGAGGTGGAAGATGCATGAGATGCAGTGTTTCTTATAGGAATCACATCTGATGAAGATGACACCAACTCCCATAAGTCCCCTGTAAATGTGACAATGACAAATATCAACTCACTCAGTGGCACAGTGTTTTACGGAAACGGCTTTCTATTAGTCAAATAACGTAAGCCAGCTGTCGGATGCAACCGAGCATGCAGTCACATAAAAGAAAAGTGACCTAAAACCTAAAACGCTCAAAGTTAACCAGCGAGGCTTGAAAGTGTCGCTTCTCGTTTCCCGTACGTTACTTTATGCTTTAAAATATATCTTCTTCCCAATAGAAATGCATTACTTTTTCTCAATGAAGATGGAATTCTGGAGAGGAAATCATAAAAGTTGGGCTGTGATGATCTGGATATTCCCATTGCGTCCTTGCACCAAACTCCGTCAAAAGTCCTACGAAAACAAAGAGCCGGTTAATCAACTCATATTGGGTAAATAGAGAACACTCACTTATGCACATCCTCCTCTGCCCGGGTAAAATGAACATTGCTCATCCAGAATATTGAAATAAATTCAAATGATCAACTCAGGCATTTAATTCAATTACATTAATCAACAATGTGTCTTCTTCATGACGTGCATCTAGAGCGTGCTCTACTACTCTGCGCATATCCTCTCCCTCCAGATGCAGATACAACTTGTATAATGTACACATACAATGCAAATTTGCAGCTAGCTAACATCATCCACAGACTAAGTTTCAATTATGTCTCCTGAGATTTGAGCTTAATTAGTAAATTGCTAACTGATCTGACAGGGAGAGGAAAATATTAATGCTTGAACAATTTTTAAACAGTAGCGCTATGTATATCCTTTAAATATTGACCTGAGATGCAACTAATTAATTGGCAAATAGTGTACCTAACTATATCTAACTTTACAAAATTGCACATTCTACGTTGGCAGAAACTCAGATTTAATAATCAGATATGTAATTAGGTAGGTATTGGAAATGAAAAATTCAGCTGAATAAATCTGTTCGGTATTTTAGCCAATACTGTTCACGGTGTAAGACATATAATTAAACGAATGGCCTGTAAAAATAAGTTTATAAGCCGAAAAATGCTTATGCCGGTTGCTATAATTTAAATCCCCGCTAAGTATTAAAAATGTTAGATACATTTTTATTACCAAAATAAATCCATGCACGCTAATCATTGAAGTTACATTATTTGCACAAAACAATTTTAAAGAAATCAAAATTACCACAGAAATGATACAGATGAAATGAATATAATAATCCAGAACATGTTGTGCCACTACAGTTCACTGAGCGAAGACTATTATTAGTTGAATTATGAACATGTTCAAAAAACTATAAAACACCGTCAAATACTTTTAACAACACCAAAAATCACAAATTTTAAGGATTTTCATTTAAAAAGACTAATATGTGTTTGTTTTAAACATATTCATGTCAAGTAGTTAATTAGATAAGTTCTGACGTCCGTTTTTGGTGACAGTGATACTGACACAGTATTTCTGGTTCCCAAGAAATGCACTTGATGAATGAAGCCATTTGGACGAGAGGAAAATTCGTGCTATAATAAGTACATCTTACCTCACAATTTCAATCTGTTGCATACTTAATGTATACACATGCAGATCAATGTTTACATCATTGGAAAAATGGTATTAATGGTATTAATGGTACAAATTTCAAAATTTCCAAATTCTAAATTTCAAACACGCTCACTCAGGTACCGAATGAGCTATTTTGTGTATTATCGATACTAAGATTTTTCTTAAATTCTTAATTTTATTGTGTAAATTTCCATGAAATACTGCACAAAAAACGATAATATCAAGAAAATGTATACATAATAAATTTTTGAAAACTTTGCACATGACGTATTTCTTTAAATCATGCCTTAAAAATTGTTACAAGGAGTTCATTTCTGGCGATGCATGTAGTACCATGTTATGTCTTTCTTACTTTCCAAAATAACAATTAATTGATTTTTTCATCGGTTTTTAAACCAGTGAGACAATTAACATCCGTATCATTACAAGTTTGCAAGCCATAGTTTTGTGGAGTAGAATGTTCCACATAAAGTGACATTTATTTAAGATAGGGTAAATGAAACACTGGATAAGAACACTGAGTACTTTAATACTTAGAGTACCTTCTGCTATGCCTACAACTCTACACACGTAGTACAATTAGCGAGAATTTACATGACCTGCTCTTATTCTCTTTGTCTCGCTTGGTCTGTTTAAACCGTTACTCTCGTATCTTTCTGTGTATGCTTTGCTTGAAATTGTTCTGCTCTCTTGACTTTACTCCGGATATCATCCCAGCCCATCAGCCCATCACAACTCCTTCGCTTGCTTATTCGTAGAAAATCCTTTTTCGTTAGGAACCTAATTTAAATAATATCCTTTGTAACTATTCCATTTTGCTATATTTTATACAACACACGTATACGGCATTCGGCATCACCGACCGTGACAACAGCACTGAAATGAAATGGTAATCTGAATAGCAGAGGAGAGATCGAGTCAGATGTCCCAAAGATGCGATCGATAACGAGACTCCATAAATTAGTAGACCAAAATCCTTCGGCAGGAGCCGGACAGCATAGCACCCAACATTTAATTGATAAAAAAACTGTCATTATTATTATTATCTGGTTTTGGGTGGAAAGGTCCAAAAATTTAATTTGAAAATTTATATAGACACACTAGGATTCGTCCACAAAGACTATACGTAGCAATAACAAATAGTAATAAATAATCTGCTTTGTTCATAAGTCACGGTTTATTCAGCGTTGGGTGCTCTACATGTAGTTTTATTTTATCTGTACTGTCTGCTGTCTTTCCGACAGTCCCTCCCTAGGCACGAAGTCTTTCGAACGAGTTCGAGAAAGGGAACCACTGTGATCACAGTGCTACAGTGACAATATAGTGGCCCACTTAACTTTTGAACGCGTCTAAACATCTCCTTCAAACTTTCTACAGATCTTACGCATGGTAAATGTGTCGTAATGAACGTTTAGTTCAAAAATGGAGTCCAAAGATGTCAATGTCGCGGGGGTATTCAGATATTATGTCTTTAACGGATTGCGATACACTCAAAACTTTTTACAACAGTGTTCAAGTTTGACCACTGCGCTATTAGGTCAAGGTAGACATATAATACTATGGTATAAAGAAAGGTTAGTAAATGGATTAAGTAGATTAAGGTCATCGGGGTGAATCCCTAAAGCTACTCGGATTTATATCAATTTTACAAGGGTTTACTAATTTGAAGACAAAATATTTTGCCGACATGCTTAGAAAACAGAATTCCAGTTTTCAGTAGCTAAGTAGTATAAGTACGTATAACGGTATAAGTGGTACTATTTGTATATACCCTTGCTTAAATGACTTCCAGATGTTGAAAATAAGAAAATTCCTTTCGATTTTATAGAAACTGGATTTTGTTTCTTCCCCTCTGAAAAAGTTTATTTACCATGTAGGAAGATGTACCTTTGTAAATAATACGAATCCCCTCTTTCCTCACGAAATTCGTGCATACATATGAACTATTCACTCCGTCACATTTGCCCAATAAGGACAACAGTAAAATAGTGGGATGTATTGTATTGTAAGTAGTTTTGTGACATGGAATGGATGATATAAAGCTCATTCTTTGTTTCGTTTACACAACTGGTATATCGTTTGGTTTGCTATAGATAAAACAACTTTGACAAATATTTTA
>JABASI010005959.1:0-11519 GCA_019776505.1 Tomocerus nigrus
AACCTATTTCACATCAAAGGGAAGTCTTAAAAATCTTTACTTACAACTACTGCATCGTATCAAAAAATAATTTATTTTATACTATCCCCTTATTCGATACTCTTGTCAAAACCTGTTTTTCTCATAATAGTTCCATGAAGAATCCAAGATTTACTTTCTATGTAGATCTGCAGTATCGATTTACAATTTGTAATTCTTTGTTCCATATTAACAAAAAGGAAAAAGATACTTTAAATATTATGCAACCTTAACCTACCTAAATATGTTCTGATTCCTATTTTAGACAGAAATTAGATAATTCTACGTACATCCATATGTAATTCTTGTTTGAACTGATATAAGAAGAGAGGAGAAAGAAAGTTTATGTAATGGACAAGCATAAATGTGGTTTTTTGGGAAACAAAATTATGAAAGCTAAAAGTTGACCAAAGTAGTTTCAAGTAAGGAAAAAGTAGTTTTTTGTTGAAGAAGCGTTCATAAAGTCGCTGTACTTGTGAACTTAGAGATGAGAGATAGAGAAGGAAGTGAGAGTATAGAAATGAAAGATATTGGAAAGGAATGGAGTTCGTAAGGAGGTTAAAAGTGCATGGGGCAGTGTGGGTGAGGCAGGAAAGAAAAGTAATATGGATTGGAATGAGTTTGAATGGAGGTGGTCAGTCACTTTCTTTTCTATTTCACGTCCCATCACATCACATCTGGCCCAGGAACGAGTTCCGTTCCGCTGAAAGTGTCCACATGCAAAGTTTCTCTGTTTTCGCTTCTTTATTTTATCCATTGGCACTGTGTGTGTCTGAGTGTTGATAGAAAAATGGTATTTTAGTCAAGTGAAGAAAAGGAAAGTGGGTCTCCTGAACAGAGTCAGTCAAGTCAAGAAGTCAGCAGAGCCAACAGATCAGGAGAAAGTTCGTTGTTGATAGAATCCAAGCTCCCATTACCAGCTGCTCTCCTCGGCTACTTCTCCACAGTCCAATCTAACAAGATTGGATTGTATAGTCGGCAAGAGAAGTGAGAATGTATGTGGAACAGAAGGAGCCGGGAAGAAAAAACTGACATGACATGTGGGGACGGCGGAGAGAGGAGCAAGTGAAACTCGGCGAGGAGGAGGTGGAGGAGAGGACTGTTTCTTTTTGTTGTTATCTGGCCCAGTAAAATATATTGTTAGTGTGTATAGTAATGCATGTTGTTTGTCTATAGTGTTAACTAGTTGTATAGGGTGTAGCCTTACTACCCTCGGGAAGTGATCTTGTCTTTTCCAACATGAAATTGCACTTAAAAATTCCACTGTTGCACGAGCGTCATGGAGGATGAGAATGTGTGACAGGGCAGTAGACTTGTACCTTGTACTTGTGTTCAATTGTATTTATGTTCGAGGTAGTTGGACGTAAACGTCGACTCTGCTCTACTTCCCCCCTCTTTAAATTTAAATTCTTCAGTCAGTTAGTTTATATTGAATTTGGTTAAAGTTAAACCTCAAGCACTCACTCTGGCTCGGTGCTCACGAGGGAACCTCTGACCTGAATGACTATTGATTGCCTGTTTTGGGAATTCATTGAGAGAGCAACTGTCCACTTCCCCAACTTCTGCCCTCCATTCAGATCCAATAAGAAAACTTTTGAATAATTTATGGAATAACCTCCACCTGCTATTCACTCCCAATCCCACTTTCTTTTCTACTTTAGTTTTAGACGAATCCAATTGAATCTGCACTTTTCTCGCGGTAACATCTTCAATAAACTGCTAAACTCCCTGATCATCCCCACTATTCCTCTCATTCTCCCGCATATTCCTCTCTTTTATTCAAACTCATACCAATAAATTCTATTCTAATAGAATAACTTCCTCTTATCCACACATGTACCAAGTTCGACTCCACTTTTATACATATATCCCTTTATACTCCTTTCTCTACAATAGACGCATTTCAATATAAGTACCTACTATGTCTTGGACATAACGAAATAACTTTTTTTTTTCATTTCTGAGCCTATGGACTGAAATCCTATAGGTGCATTTGATTTTCTTAACAAAATCTTGCAAAGTAGGCAATTTTTATACATAATTCAGGAAATGTTGCGAACAAAACTTGGCAGTAGCCAATCTGTTCAATCATTTTCCTATAGTAAGCTGTCCTTTTTGATTGCTCTATGCGATTCAGCTTTAAATTCTATTTTCTATTCATTCCTTTATTAAAGACTTTCTATATATGGCATCATCTTCAAGACTCAAATCTAACTATCTAACTTTTGTGTGAATTCAAGGTAAATCTTTCATAGATCACAGCATCGTATTTCGTGATCGAAAGATATTCTGAAGATTCTCACGAATCGTTATTAGTTTTGCACATTTCAGCATAATGCATATAAGATGGAAGAAAGGGCTCTATAAATGCTACAATAAATTTAATAAGCACATATCCATACATCTAGTATCAAATCTTTTGACACACATGTATATACTTATTTTCACACATCCGCACAATGGCATCTCTAAATATATGTATAAGTATATGTACAAATACAGATAATATATATCTGTAGGCGAGGATACGGCTTTCGAGCTGATTGTATAAAGGAGGCGAAGAAAAGAAGTTTAATGATTTCATGACTGAATGCTAACAGAAGCACTATTTGGAAATTCAATGAAGAATGAGAGTGACACAGGGCTGTGACGGATGCGGAGAGAGATGAGACAGGATGAACTCTGAGCAGAAGCTGGAATGGAAGGAATCAAACGAAAACGAAACGTTGAATGCACAATCGGGGTGAAAAGAAATGATGAGTGCTATACGTAAAGGTCGACTTATATGGAAGTTTATCTTATAGTTGTTAGTGTTGGATGCAGAATGCAGACGGCTCTCCTTTGACTCGCCCTCTTCTTCACCAGACAGAATTTTCCTCAGTTAGATTGATCTACAAAACGAAGAAAAAAATTGCATTGGTGACTGACTGCGTGGATGATTGGTGGGTAGACGGATGGTTTGACTGATTCAATGCATGAGAATTTCACATGTGATGGGAGTCAAAGGGTTTCACTCCATAAAATCCAACAACCAAGAAGAGAAGTTTCCGTCCGCATCCGATTTCATCAAGAACCAGTTCCGTAAAGAGGAAGAGATATTCTACTTTCTCATCCACAGTTACATTTACTACGTGCACTTTTTCTTTCGTTACGTGTTCTCCCAAAAAACTAAAAAAAGACAAGCCCAGACATGCAGAGAAGCACATAATACTAATGTTGTGTATCTCCAGCTTTCTCTATATCTATTACCATTTCCTAACACGACACTACTCTATTGTAGCTTTCTATTTAGGCTAAAACCTAAACCCTCGTCGCCCAACTATTAAGGCATCTGTAAATACATCTGATCTGTGAGCTACTTCATACTCACCCTATACATTCACTGTACAGCATTATGGTCAAAAACCTTCGTATTTATATATTTACCGTCTGCAGTATTTATCTGTATCTCTCTCTCTGCTGCGTGTATTTATACAGAATATATTTCCTCGCAAAGTAAGTACATAAAATTCTCTTTCCTGCCATACAACGATACAATACATATGTAACGTGACTATGTGTGTGTACTATCTGTTTTTGTAAACATTCTTAAAGAGCACTGCTGCTGTATTTCACGCGACACAAGCGAGAAACGGGAACTTATGGAATTGCATTGTATGTCCGATCCTATGTCAGCTGTGTCACTATTGAATGGAATCAAAAAGACGGATGGAACTGCGCAAACAAAGAGTTTACACAAACCTCTGTAGGTGTCTACAAATGCTATACTAGCAATGAACGAAACAATAGAAACCTATTTCTGTCTACCTACGTTTTATTAGTAACTTTTTATCAATTACTGTATGGCGCTGAATAATTTAAAGTCGGATTCCGGACTATTATTTTATTTATGTATGGTCGTCAAAACATAAAGTTTTGGTGGGTTCCCCAAACTCTTCTTCAATAATTTAATAAATTATAATATTTGAATGTATTTTACTCAAAGCCCAATTGGCCCTTACATTCAGTAATGAGATCAATAATTTAATTTAAATTTTTAAATTAGCCACAGAATCAAACTTTTGGCTACAATTATCTGATTACTTAAGTGATTTGTAATAATTCATTTCTACTATTATCTACCATGTAGCGTATTGCATGATTAAAATGATTTAAATGAGCTTTTTTATTTAAAATCACTGCGATATATATGTAAGAAGTAAGATAAGAAATAACTATATAATAAAATACCAAAAAAATCATTTTGCAAGCGAGCTTTCTGAAAACACTCCATGTACGATAGTCAACGTAGATACTATTCAAAAGGTTCGATGTTTGCAATAAGTATCTATTATAATTCTGTTATGGTTAGTTGAGATAGTTCGATTTTTGTGATAAAATTCTGCATTTTTCACGTGAAATATTTAGCATTAAATGCAGGAGGTATTTCCCAATTTAATGTAGAAATAAGATGAAAACAAGCGGCCTATTTACTTTAGGAATTTTTTGCAAAGTATGTAGAGCAAAAAGACAAAGAGTAGCATTTTCAGTTTTTATTATTAAAGTAGATAGTCGAACATGAGTTCAAAGTTTAAAAGGGCACAGTGCACTATCGGCAGAAAGAATTTATTGGAAGAAACAAATAGTTGACTTCTATTCCGAGTATATCTGTACTCCTTTAAAACAAAACCCGGCGAGTGTATATGTATATAAGTAGAGAGATCAGTCTATGCAACGAACCTTCTTCCTCAATTCGGTATACATTATAATAATGTTCCTAAGCCCAGTATACTATGGTATGGGGCGATATCCTTTCTTTCTAGTATAGGAATTGACTTTCCCCCTCCTCGCAATGCTCTGCTCCTAACTGATATAAATACCATCAATATCAATAAGAAAGCTCAAGGAGAAAGTTGCCCAATTGGAATTCAAATGATACCTTGGTTCTACAGCACTGTCGCTCACTTTCCCCACTCTTCCTCTGTAAGAAAAATCGAAAAATAATTCTACTGCAACCTCCCCTTTGATCTCAACTGACAAGATATTAGATTTCTATTTATTCTGCTTCACTCCCACATGTAACGAACGTCTAAAATATAATCTTCTTTTTACACTCAAGTTGTTAAATGCATTACATTGCTAGTAGGATATCCATATATTTTAATTCTCTAATCTTTGGGATGTAGTTGAGATTTTAATTAGTTCCTGTATTTCTTTCGTCTAACAAGAAAATTGCTAATGGTTATTGTCAAAATTAGATTAGATGATGTAGCATTAGCATTAAAATAACCGAAAGTGTAATGATAGTAGGTATTGTTACGATTACAATTATTCAGTAGGAAGAAAATGAATGTTTGCGTTAGACAGAAAGTGCTTACATATGTATATTGTTGATATAACCACAAAGAATGCTTACATTGACTGAGACTTATTTTGCAGAAAATTGCTAGATATCTCGTCCTCTGTGAACAGTTCAATTATAGGAATGAAAGTTTTCAATGAAGTGCGGAAATAAAAGAGGAGAAATGGAAAAGTTTTGTGGAATAAATAGTGTATAGGATGTAGATATTCAGTGTACACGATATTCATGGTGAGAGAGCGAGAGAGAGCGAGAGTAGTACACACAACAGACATAGAGCATTTGTAAGTTGTGCCTTAGCAGTGTTATATAAAATAACATTGGCTTTCATTTGTTTTTTATAGTTGTAGGCTAGTGTAGTATCTCAATTTGATATTATATTATGGGCAATAGTAGGAGAAGAGTGTTATAAGTAAGGAGAACTGGTGTGTCTCTCTATATTATAACATTATGAGGCTGTAGCAGTGAAAGCAGTGAACTGTACTGAAATGATATGGGAAGGGAGAGAGAATCTCCTTTGGAAGAGGAGTCAAAGGATGGCAATGCGAGGTAATGCACTGGATGTCTTCAAATGGAATGGTCTTAGTAACATTACTCGTTGTATACGAGCAAGATATGAGCATTTTTCTAGAACGTACATAGATAGATATTAGTGCCACTGTAGTTCGTAAGTAGAAAGAGAGAGAGAGAGAGAGGAGAGAAAGCTATAGGAGAAAGCAGTACATAGATCTTGCACACGCAACATAGTGTACATAGATACATAGGCGAGTATTTAGCATTGTTCCTCGAGTACACATCACTCCTACAATTGTACAGTGTATATAATGCATGTCGACTATCTATACAACTGCAAGGGTAAGTAGAAATTGTGTAGATTGTATTTGAGGAGAGTAGTTGGAGAAAGTATACGCTTCTGCTTCGGATTATAGTGTACATAAGGCCTGAAAAAGAAAGGAATGGAAAGAGAGAGAGAGAGAGAGCCTTTGAGAGAAAGTGTACTTATACTCTTGGGGTAGTAGTCGTAGTAGTAGTGAGTGGTAGTAGTAAGGAGTAGTAGTAGTCTGGGTAATAGTGCGATAGGGAGAGGGAAAGGATGTTGCGAGAAAGAGAGAGAGAGAGAGTGAAAGTAAAGAAGAGCCTTTCACAGCGGCAAAGGAAAGTCAAGAGAGCTAAGCCAGAGAGTAGGCTGGGGATGGTTAGGTGCAGTGGTAGTGAAGAAGAAAGTGCCAGAGACAGTAGTAAGTAGATAGGAGATGGGATGCGGTTGATGGGGGCTTTGGCGGGAGGAAGTGTCTGACTCAGAATGCCTCTCCCCCTTGGCGGGCACATTGCCCCGACTCAAACTCAACTCTCTGGCTCTAACGGCTTTCTCTCTCTCTTTATACTAAGTACCTCTGTATATAGGGGCATTATATATAGGACACACTGTAGTGTAAATGCAGTAAGTAGTTGAAAAGGATGTAGGAGATGCGATAGAAGGACGTACGGTTGCTACTCCTTGGCTACGTTACCCTATTATACTACTACATGCCATGCCGTAGTATGTACCTACTACGGGTACTACTCCTATAATGCATACTACTTTCACCACTCTGTACTTTCTCTCGTTCGTGTCCTATGAATTCGCTCGTGCTCTCTCTCCCTCTTTCTCCTTTTAGTAGAGAAAAGCTAGGAGAATAACATTCTCTCTCTGTGTTTCTCTCGTACATAGTGGTACATAGTCGTAGGAAAAAGAAAGTAAAGAGAAAGGAGATAGAGTGTGATCGTATAGCGCCTTTCTCAGCTTCCCTGCTTCACTTGGCCAGAGAGACTAGACTAACTAGGAGTTGAGTTGAGTGTGTAGAGGAGGGGAAGCTAAAGTCTATACACAGAGCTAGACTGGATCACTACTGACTAGTTTAGTTAGAACATAGTTTCTATTTCGTCCTCTGTTCAGCGGCAGTGGCAGCGGCAATGGCTGCCAGTAAAAACTTGGGGCCAGCCAACGTCTCGCAACAGGCACTCAAATCTGCACGACACGACAAGGAAACTACTCCTCGCTGCTACTACTCCTTCTGCCTCTCTCTCTGTAGCTATAGTTGGACTTTTTGAGAATATTATCCACAGATCTGCTGTTTGGTCAAAAAGCGGAATAGAAAGTTGACAGTCGGATGGAGAGGAGAAGAAAAGCGTCGTCACCTGCACTCGCGAGAAATTTCAGTGGAAGTTGGTCGGTGGAGATGGGGAAATGTTCCAGTTATTTTCTAATAGAGCCTAGTGGAGAAAAGCTGCATTGAATTCCACTTCCGCTCATCCATGTGCATTCCATTCCATTCTGGGATGGGAAGAAGAAGGGAAGGAAAGGCATGAGCTGCTAGAGGAGTCCGACCAAACTTGCCGTTTTCGAGTCTCGATTTCGACTTGCCACAGAGCTGGCTGCCTGCTGCATGGCTCATGTGAGTCAAGTCAGTTGAGTGAGTCGACGAGGTGATATCCTGACTGAACACAACACAACTGCACTCTACTCTACATCTTTCGACAGTTCTCCAACGGCACTCACTCTATACTCTCCCACCACCGTCTACCTACACTCTACACACACATAGGAGCTCTTTTTCCAATGTGCATATCTCATCCCATCTTTAGTCTCCTCCACTCAGGCCCTGTTGAAAGATTAGTGTTGTGCCGTGCGGCTGGGTCGTGAGATTGACTGACTGTTGCCTCCAGAAACTATTCCTCTCTCTCTCTCTCTCTTTCTATTTATCAATAAACCTAACCAACCAAGTTTAATTTATCCAAAACTCTTTTGCTACGGACTTTCTCGCAGCGACAAATATAATTGTGCATACAGCCACAGAGTTGTTGAGGAAAACTGATCGAGAACAATAGCCGGCTCATTTTCAACCCACTCAGTGTCGTGAAACATACGAGAAAATCTAAGAAATAACAACCTTCTAAGTTTCACTACATCATCTCTCAGTTTGAAATTGTTTTCGATAGATAAACTACCACCGGAGTATTCGTGTACGACATTGTGCAATAATATAGTTAAGACAGAAGTAAAGTAAAACTTTTTTGGATTTAAAATTTAAACCCAGAATACATTATTGTATACAGTGTGGATTAAATGGATTTTGGAAATGTCAACTGTTTAAGTTTGTGGAAAAGAAAGGATATGGTATCTATGTGCTGAGGGAGGACAGAAGTTGTAGTGCGCACTTGTTTTTATGTAAATGAAAATATATTTACGGAGATTAGTTGGGAGTATGTGAAGAGAGAACTGGAAAAAAGAATCATAATTTATAATTTAAGAGGGATTTAGTGTGTGAGTTGGGGAAATATTAGGAAAGTGAGTCAGGAAAGAGTGAAAGTTTTCCGAGGGAATGACGGGGAGGGTTTCCTAAGAGGGATTTCAGTGTTTGTGGGAGGTATTTGAGGAAATGGAAGGGAAAGTGACATTGACGATAGTAAACTGAGGAAAAATAGAATAAAGAAGAAAGGACGGCGGATGACAGAGACGAAGAGTGAATTCTTTTGACTGGAATTGGGTTTGAGGATGCGAGAGAGGCAGCCAGTATACTGGCAGAACTGAGTGGAGTTAAGTTAAAGAAAATAGTCTCGGAAATAGATAAATATAAGCCACTGTCTGTGCGTTTATAGTTAACAGTAGCGGCGGAATTCACCGAGCAGACGGAGACACTACAAAACTTCTCAAAGGATAATGTAAATGAGTTATAAATTCAGCATTTCCGGACGGAGTGAATTAATTGCATGTTGTTGCCAGAGGAAAGGAGTGGAGTGGAGGCTGCAATGGTGTCCTCTCCAGTCCTCCAGCTTTCCCTCGCCCATTTAGACACACTCCGTACTACTCGTAGCACTATATCTTTTAAATTGGGAGCCGAGCATGATATGAGTCTAGTCTGAAGAACTGAGTTATCTCTTCTCTAGGTTACCATGCTCATGTCAAAGAAAAAGAGTATTACGTAACGTAAGTATTCTTTTACTTCTTCCACTAGTAAAAGTAAAAGGGAAACTAAAGTAATAATAATGGGATGGGATAAGCATGGATGCAGATGACTGTACTCCACTACAACTTTCACTCTGACTCTCGTTCTCTGTGGGGAATTTCAAAAAAGAGCAAAAGAAATGGAATAAAAATGGACGAGTTGTAGACGTTAAGTCACTCCTACATCTAAAAAATACAAAAACACACACAGACTTTCTCCATGCAACTATCTATCCATAAATGTATGTATGTAGTTGAGGAGTCCTAGTATTTCTCTACTCTACTATATGACTACTTCACTTCTGTGTACGTACGTACCTACTTGTTTTGTTTGTAACGTAAGGAGTTGTGTGATTGTGTAGGTACCTACTACTACGACTACTACGTCGAGTGAGTCTATCCATATTTGGTAAGGTCGGCGAGAAAACGGAGACATGACAAACTGGGATAGAAAGTACAATTGTACAGTGCCCTTGTATTAGCCTCCAGTTTATAGATAATAGGTGACGTAGTCACTATAGATCCATGCTTGCATGTTTATACAGTGATATAATAGCAAGGAGCTCCAACTCCAGCAGAAGAGGACTGTGCAGAGAGAAAGGAGGGAGAAAGCAGTCGCCCTTTCCAGCGCTTCCAGTCACAAGAGAAAGCTGTGCTTCTGGAATCCTTCCCTTTCCATTACATCCACTACTCGATCCTCTCTCTCTCTGTTTCTTATAAGTATCTGCCGTTTTGACACTGAACTGCTGACTGACTAGCAGCAGAAAAGCATAGACTGCTGCGTCCTTCAGTTGCGACGACTACAGAGCTGTTGGTGGATTATAGGAAGGTAGTCTCTGTCCTCTCTCCTACTACAATTCAATATCCCCCTTTGTTCTTTCACCACTTTCACTACAGACTCAGATGCAATGGAATGCTAATTGATGCTAGAAGTGACTGTGTTCTGTCCGTGTGTGAATGTATTGGACAGATATCCCTTCGACGACGAGTACTACTAGTGTCTCTCTTCTATGCCCAGTGAGCACTTTCTCTCTCTCTCTTCTGCCTATACTATTGAGCAGCGGCAGGGATATAACAATATTTAGTAGGACAAAAGTTGTGGAGTGTGCTGGACAGGCTCCAAGAATAAAATGTTAACTCCGGGTACGTCCATGCTCCAGAAAAACAGCAATTCGAAACTCAAATCCAGAAATACGCTACGAAAACGGGACAAGACGGAGGAAAGAGTGCGAGGAAAAGATTTCCGGGATTTTTCTATGTCCTTCGTCCCTGCTATTGACTCTTGTTGGTCGTCGTTCTGTCTCCGCTCCTCGCCCACCAGTTAGTCATAATGAATCGATCCCGAGACTGTCGCCGGTGCGAACAACACTGCCACCATGAGCACTACCACCGCCGACACCGCCACTGCCACCACCACCACCAACATCACCTACTCAAACTACCCAACTGCCGCCGCCGCCACGAAGAGTCATCCTCCTCCCCCGCCCCCACCGTCTCCTCCTCCTCATCCCCCTCAGCCGCTGCCAACGCCGCCGCCGCCCCGTTACATGCTCTGCCGCCGAGCAGGGCGCGCAACCAGGTCCACGTCTATGCTTATGTCATATTAGTACTCCTCTCGCTGGCTTATCCCACTTGCCACGGCAATCCAGATGCAAAACGACTGTATGACGACCTCCTTAGCAATTATAATCGGCTTATTCGACCCGTGTCGAATAACACTGACACCGTTCTCGTCCGACTAGGCTTGCGGCTTTCCCAACTCATTGATTTGGTACGTATCTCTTCAATACACTCGCTTTTATCAACCTGCTACACATTAACACGTTTGCTCTATATCCAATTATAACCATATAACACTACTGCCGGGGATTAACCTATCAATTATGGTGGCATACAAACCAGAAATCAATTATGTATTTACAAATTACAACTGATTTCTCTAATACAAACATTGAAAATGATTGTTTCATTTAAATTAATGCATATTTTCGACGTTATTATTGTTTTATAGTCCAATTCATAATTTCAAGGTGTTTATTTTACAGATCGTGTGATTAAATTTAAGTAATGGGTATTAACTGGACAGTTCCCCAGATTTAGGGATTTCAGATGACTATCAAAACTGCCGTGTCACATGTTTTGCAATTCTTGTTTAAACTTCCAGAGTTCTTGTCCGAT
>JABASI010005960.1:0-11518 GCA_019776505.1 Tomocerus nigrus
GGCGTCGGGAGTCGGGTGGCGTGGCGTCGGGCGTCGGGTGGCTTCGCGTCGGGCGTCGGGTAGGAGAACGTCGGGAGTCGGATGTATTCGCCGAGCCCCCAAAGCACCCCAAAAGACATTTATTGCAGAAAGGTAAAGATCTCCAAAGCACCATCAAAAAATTTCAACCCACTAGTTCTATCAGGTCAGGATCAAGCTATTTATATAGGAGTGAACTTGATTCCACATTTGTCCAGTCTCCCAATCCCAAACCCAAATAATGTATCTCCAGTCTGTATTAACTATTATCTCTACATATAGAACTACCTATATTATTATTAACTATTATATCTATTATAGACGCTTGAATTGTATTTTTAAAATGCTCCTAACAATAACATGATCATAAAACATCCTCCTATGGTATCAATCACAGCGAAAAGGTTTTCTGAGCATTTAAGAAAAGGATTCAATTCTATTGATTTAAAACGTGTTTGAAATGTCTCAGTAACGTAGAGGGTTAAATACTTTCACATTTTTTAATTTTTTAAAATGAATAACAGGTATCATGAAGCCAAGGATATTGACTACAACGCTGTTAATTCCGTTATTGATAAAATGGTAAGCTGAATTATTGCCTTCTTTATTGAAGTTGTTGACTATGTTTATAAGTATGATGAAGATTATCATTTTGATGAATTTTGGGCTAAAGTAATCCCAAATAAAAATGATGTAGTTAATATTTAAAACCATTGAATGACAGACTGGGATCTTGGAAGCAGTAGAAAAGTGCGGTCACTCTCTAAAGAGTTTAGGTGAACTACATCCATCAACCAATCCTGTTTATCACAACTGGTCATACGGGGCATTTGGTAATTAAAACTTTTTGTGTTTAAGATTTAAGGACTGTTTCCAAGTACACAAATAACAGCATACTATTTAAAATTACAGGGAGAGCTGCCCAACTTCTTCAGGATGAAATGTCGAAAAGTTTCTGCGATTTTAAGTTAATTTTCAGGAAACTTGAATTTACTTCAGTAAGCCGAGATGGGTTCGAAGCCCTTATCGCCGGTATCAGCGAACGCCAATGTGATTTCCCAGTGGCGTATCATTTACCCATGAAATTGAAATATGAAATTAATTTGCTAGATCCTCCTACTGAGTCGCCCAAAAAAGGCAGTGCTAACAACAGGTAATGAGATTAAGTAGGTTGGTGCGGATACGTACCCCAAATTGTCCGTAAATGCTCTATGACATTCATATTTCATATTATGTTCTCAATCTCCTATGAAAGCCATAACAATAAGATGGAAGAAAGATTTGCGCTTTTAATTTCTTTAGTCTAAAAAATTATCTAATGGGAATGTCTTCTATAAGTTGTGTTTTGAGACTTCAGCTTTTCAGCGGCTTTTCGTGTTTTGATATTAGCGACTTTCTTAGCAGTTTCTCAGAATTCGAGAAACCACTGTGTGTCATTAGACGAATACTCATATTGGTTGAAGTCAACGTTTGAGAGGTTAAAAATAAATTTTTGAAACGAAATGCACTCTATAAACTACGTGATACACTTTGCGATCTCAAATCTTAATTGCAACCTCAACAGCTAGTTTTTACTTCATCTGTGCCCTCACTCAGCAGCCAATAGAGAGATTGAAGAACGCAAAAATAATTAAGATAATTATATTTTTATAAAAGTCTTACATTGTGACTCAAAAGACGTCTTTGTGCATTACAACTAAATAAATAACATTTCTGGAATTATCCAGGTTATGAATCATTTTGTGTCATAACTCTTTGTTCCCAGGCAAGATTCTTTATTTCAATTTATATTTACAAACTTAGGTAATTGCTAATGCATTACCTATATTATATTATGCAGCTCTACCACCACTCACTCATGGACAATATTATGCAAAGTCGCTCATATTTTCGGTAGTATTTAAAAGTTTAAGTTCTTTATTGGCCAATATTTTTTTTACAAACATTTAGCCATAAACCCAATTTCTTGTAAGTGATGCATAGCAGTTTACTCATAAAAACATAACAATGGATTTCATAATTTTTCAAGCCATTCCTGGTTTCATAAATTCATAATACTCAAAATCTAGCTAAATAATGCTTGAAGGCTTTTCTAATTTCATAAATTCATAATCCTTGAAGGTATTTAGTTTTAAAAATAAAACTAACAGATATTTACATATTTACACTATAATACATGTACGTAAATGTAATGTAAAACCTTCGGTCGAAAACATCATAATTAGAGAAAGCCCATAAGTAAGTCAAAAACCTCAGAAATAAAACGTCTGTAGTTATGCAGTATGCAGTACACACACAGTCATTGTCATTAGACAAGACAGTCAAGAATAATAAATAGAAATTGAAAGGAAGACAATCGGTCAGTTCCATTTTCCAGTGAGTTCCAGTTACTATAGTATCCGTTTACTTGGTAGTTTTTTCAACGCGTCCATACAACGAAAATTTTGTAGATTAATTTTATTAGAGGTAGTCTATATCTCGGTTTACAAGCACTGAAAGTGCGGGAAACCTTGATTGTCAATTTATTATCATCAGATTGCCGCAAAACTCCGGCCGCAACGGAATTAAATTGTTATTTTTTGTTTGGTGAAGTTTGCGATCTGGTTTACATTTTACAATCTTAGAATAAATAAGGTCAAAGTATCATATTTTGCCCACAAAATATGTTACGCAATTCTTTCATACTTCGATTCAGAAGGGAATGTTTAGGACTTGCAAGAAAAGGTAATTTTGTTATAATCATTCTAGTACAGTAATTTTCAATTATTTTACTAGCTAGCGTTGTGACAATGAAAAGCGTAACATCAAATGTTGCAATAATCAGTCAACTTGTGACTTGTTTCTAATTTAGACGTTCGTCAAATACATCGAGACGTGCGCCCTACCCTATACCTATTTACGAGTAGAAAGAGAAAACAAGAATTGAAACAAACAGTTCCTACACCCCCTTCGCCACGTTACACTTATGCAGAATGGTAAACAATTGATTGAACTAGTTAGTTAATTATCAATAAAGTCATACCAGCCTATGACTATGATTTTTGTTAGTTGATATGATATGAGATAAAATATGATATGATATTAATTATAGCAGTTTGATTTTAATGACTAATGGAGTTTGCATTTGATAGGAATTATGATGCAGAAATTTTTGCTTTCGGAGCTCGAATTGGGGAAAGATTTAAAGATGAACTTCTTAGAGAAGCCTTGACTGACAGTTCTTATGTCAACAAAGAAAAGTTAGAGCAAGAAAAACTGGGATTAGGTCCCTCAGAATCTTTCCTAGTAGATTTCAAAGGAAACGATGAACTGGCTAAAAACGGAGAGATTATAATTCAAGATGTAATTGAAAAGTTTCTACGTTTTAACTTTCCCAACTTCCCATCTCAAGGGATCCAGTAAGACAATAATCTTTAACAACAACAATAATTTTAAGCAAACGATTTTGTAAATCTAACTGTTATTTTACCATGCTGTAATTCAATTCTAGAGCCGTTAACAACTTTTTAAGTAGCGACCAGATACTATCTGAATTGGCGTTGGGAATTGGTTGCAAAGATATTATTCTAACTATAGTAAGTTTTTTTAACAACAAACTTTTAGCTATAAAGCCTATCGTAATCATAAAATATTTATGACTACGATACTACGAATTATTTCATTGGAGGGATTGATGGGAGTAAATATTTATCATTGTCATATTTGTCAATAGGAATATCCTCCTGAAATCGCGACACTTGCTAAAGTGTTTAAGGCATTAGTAGCAGCTATAGACTTGTCATCTAAGGAACTTGGTCTTCAGCAGCCCCGTGCAGAATTATTCGTCTTGGACTTTGTCGCTGCTCAGCTATATGGTAAAGATGTTAATGAAATCTGGGACATTGCTCACCCATGGAAGCTACTCAATGAAATTCGAGAAAACAAAGGTTTAGATCCTCTGGAGCCTCGGATCTTACGACAAGCTGGGCAGAATACCATACTCTCTGCCTATGTAATAGGATTGTACGACTCCAATCGAGCCCTAGTTGCAACAGGTACCGCAATCATTATAATATAGCAAAAAGTAAATGTTACTATAGAATTCACTATTCAAGTAACGAATTATTGTGATTAGTTAAGCTTTACGACTGGATCTAATGTAAAAAATGAAGTGGTTAACTAATGTACCGATTTAATATTCATTGTACTAATAATTCCTCATTTCTTCGTTATATTTATATTGTGTTTATATTTAGGTATTGGGGAGACAGTGGACATCGCACATGAAATGGCTGCCAGAGATGCACTAAAAGTTTTATTTGGAACTAAAAATCAAAAACTTCTTTTCGACATTGCAATACGTAACTATCTCTCTCAGTGAATTAGTCAGTATAATAAATTGTGGCGTGTATTGAACTGTAAACATTAAACTTATATCAATATTGCAGTTTCGTAGATTTTGTATTTACTCCTAGACACACAGCGATAGCTTCAGAGTTAAAATGTCTGTCAATGTTTTATCAATAAATACATATTTAATACGTGATATCTAATAAAATTACATTCGTTTTTATTGCTCATTATAATGCTGTTTCCAATACTATAACGATACATTTTTTATCTATAGTATTATTTATATTTAGCACAGTAACTTTGGACATACGAACATTATTACTATTAATTTGTTTATACTAAATAGTTGCATAGCACTTTTAATTAACAATGAGTTAAATGTTTAAAATACATTATTTGGCATACTTCATTGAGATTTGAGACAATTCTTTGTACTTAACATTCTCATCACAGTTATTTTTAAAGGAATACTTGTCTCGTGGACATTTAATATAATGAAGGCACTCACTCGTTTGTTAAGTAACGGGTGTGTTTTAATTAGTTTTGCGTTATAAAAGTTGTATCTGTACTCTGTACTTTTATTGAGTCGGTGAAGATGCTAGGGTACAGCAGGTTCGCCATTATCATACAGGACGTTACCTTGAGAGTCTTTCACCAGAACCCGTCCATTTGCCCATTTCGTTTCCCTAGAATCATCTTCAAAAATTTTCTTCACGGTTCCGTCTGGATATACTCGCTTACGAAACTGCGGATGATGGTATTCCTTCTCTCCGTTTGAAAATTTAAAGCAAGTCACGCCCCCTTTTTTAGTGACAGATATTGTTTTGTCAGGATAAATAAAGCTCTCCTTTCCATTTGCATTGATCATTCTAATTATTTTATTCGGGTACACAACAGTCTTAGACCCATCTGTATTCATAGTTTTCACTTGATCACTGAAATAAAATTATTATAGGATTAAAACGTTATCTAACATTTTTATAAACATTGCAATCGAAATAAAAGTTTGGCACAGAAGTACGTACTTGGGGAACTTAATAATGATTGTGCCATCAGGTTGGGTAATTTTCCATTTTTTAGATTTTTTGTAGTAATAATTTTCAGTGCCGTCCGGTTGAATCTCTTTGATGTCTCCATTAGCATAAACGAACCTGGTGAAATTACACACAAATTATTGTTGACATTTTTAAATATTTAGATTACTTTGTATGGAAATAGTTCCAACTTGCAATATCCGTATGCATGCCCATTTTTACAAACATACTTCGTAGTTCCGCCAATTAGTTGGATTTTTTTGTGATCGTTATGAAAAGTGGTCAGATTTGAGACAGTTGATTGTTGAACAAGCTTCCGACTTTCTACTAAAATTCTGTTCTCGCCTGTTAATTTCTCGTTCTCGGTTAACAACTGAAGCTTTTCCAGCTTTAAATCGTTAATTATGACTAAAAGAGCGTTTTTCTGTCTAACCCATTCTTCTTTCTCTTCCAGTAAACGGGAATTAACTTGCAATAAGCACTTCTTGTCCTTCTTAAGATTTCGCTTCTCAAAAACGAGAATTTTATTCTTCTTCAGCAGGGAATCTTTGTCTCTGACTAGCTTTTTGTTCATCTTCAACAACATTTTAATCTCTTGGATGCAAATTTCCTTTTGAAGCTCAATCTCTAATTTTACTTTTTGGGTTTCTTTCTTTCGTTTCTTCAGTGCGCCTTCTTTCTGGAGAAGCAAGTTTTCAATCCTTCCTAACAAGCAGATTCTATCTCTTATGAACGCCCCAACACGAATTTCAGAAGCCTCTTTGTCTTCATATAACTGCCTGTTGACTTTCCTCAACTCATTGGTCGCTTCTGGGTAAACATTGTCTCTGCGAATGAACCGTTTCGCCAACTCTGAAAACTCACTGAATGTAGGACTAGAGGTTACCGCTTCCAATAACTCAAATAAATCAAGTTTCGATCCTTGCTCCATATCTGATTCCGTAAACGTACCCTACATTTGTAAATAAAATATCCGAATTAGTATTAATGCAATCAACATTTTTATATTGTTACAGGCTTGCTGAAAAGTTATGAATACACAGTAACTAAGAATACTAGAATATGAATAGGGTGTGTTAGTGACAAATAAATTGCAAAATCGGTAAATAGTCTGGAAATACAGAAATTATAAATTCAATCTTACTGCACTTGGAGACGTCACAGTGAACGTTTGCCGATTATGTGTTGGATTCGGAATAACATCAACTTCAGAGTCACTGTAGTAAGATTCCAGGGAGCATGAACTCGATGATGACCCATTAGAACTAGAGACGCGAATGGATGAAGCCCTATCAGGAATATTTTTTGGGAACATCGGAATTTTTTGCCAATGTTTCGCAATTGAACCAATTATTTCCGCCACTGAATCGTTTATGAAGTTTCTTGAAATCGTTAATAGCTGATCAAAAAATAGTGACGAATCTATACTTGATGAACTGGATATCTTCCTAGAGGGATTGAAGATGCTTTCAGACGAGACTTGGGACTGAAGATTTGTAGACGATGGTACTTTTCTTACCAAACTATCAAAGGATGGAACCATTTCAGCTAGAGATTCATCCGAAATGAAAAATTTTACCACAACTTCTACTTGACTTAGTGAGTCATTAATTTCAACGTCTTCATCATCATCATAAGTTGTCTCAGTTCGTGTTAACACGTTACAAGGTACGTTAATTGGACGATTGATATGCGACGGTATACAAGTCTTCACTGTGTCCACGGACACAGAAGTAGATTGATCTTCTCCTGACGATGATAGATCATTGTTTTCTCCGTGATTAGCTTCATGTGGAGAGACAGCCTTAAACTGTCGCTTTGGATTCGCATTTTGGACTGAGAACGACATCATTTTGTTGGATTGTTTTGCGGATGGAGTCCATGTCGCTGAGTAACTTGTATCGGCTTCTGACGATGGAATATCTAGCGACTTATTACTATAAGAGGGACGATGAATTTTCTTATCAACACTGGCGACGGACGCGGCCATCGAAGCGGTAATTGATGTAGATCTCTCATCCTCGGAATCCGATTCCTGATTGTCTGAACTATTCCATTTTATTTCTTGTTCATTTTGCATCGTTGAAGGAGAAGATTTGGAAGACTATTTGATTTCAGTGCTTCTTTACGAATTTCTAGGATTCATCACCTGCAATTTTTGCAAGTATCACAAATTAAAGTTAATGTAATAGCTTGAATCCACCACACGACACGACTTAATATTAATGCCAACCAAAAATACTAAATGCCCTAAAACAAAGTTAAGTATATCCGTTGATATGACATAAATAGAAATCGGCAAAAATATCCTGCTATTGCCATTGCCAATAGGTTCGTTGTATGCCCAAAAAAGAGTTAAGTTAGATAATATCCTATGTCCTAGTTAAATTATCAGCAGTCATCCAGTGAAAGATGTTCTGTGAAATAATAATAGTATTGTAGACGAAGTGAATTCAGAAGTATACGCGAATAATACTTCTCGTCAACGGTTATTACATTTGACATTGCCTTAATGACGTGCTGGAATTACTAAATTCATTTATTCGCCATTAAGTAATTAAGCTTTTTTCTTTGGCCGATTCAAATAATACTCAAATATTATTCAAATAATAATATTCAAATAATTTTCAATTCAACTGTCGTCAAATGTGTTTTTAAAACATGAAATGTCAAATGCGCTTTCAGTCATTAATCATCAGCCATCATTGAGCCATGTGAAATCTTTTTCTCTCTAACCCTGAGTCAACCGATGCACGTACTGACAACTGACCTACTGACCACCTGTGGGTTCAGTATCTATCTACTGTCTACGTTGGAAGTCGTAAGTCGAAACGTCAGAAGTCAAAGTTAGCAATTCAAATTGTCCACTGTCACCATTGTTGCTATTAATTAGCTTATGACTATGGCTTATAAATAGGACGTCAGCAATAAAAACTGTAGTTAAACGTAAACCTAATCTAGCTAGTCTTTATAGTATTTCGTAATTTGTATACAAATAAAGCTAAACCTAACCAATCAATATTATTTTGGTCTCAGTAATTAACTACTAAGTATTAACTAATCACTAACCTCAAGTCACCAGTTAATAATGATAATTATGATTATAGTTCAAGTTTGGTGATCCAAAGAAAAAACTAAGGTTGAAAGTTGAAGGTACAATTTTCTAGTTTTCTTCGTCGCAATTTAGCTCACAGGAAAACAATTTCAGCGGCACGACTCATAACTCATATATGCTTGCTTTCCTTCCTTGCTTTCCTTGCCTTTTTCTGTGAGAATTTACCCGTGTGTGTGTGGTTGCATTGCAAATTGCAACTCAGTCGAGATTGTTGAGATGAAATGAGAGTCTCATCTCATGAGACTCGCTAGAGCTACAGCTACAGTAGTTTTAGTCTGCTTCATTCTGGGATATGATAATATTATGATGATATAAGCCATGGCGGTGTAAAAATCGTTGCCGCTGGTAAAAATCTGACCACCTAAAAGCCTAAAAGAGATTTAATAATCAATTAGCAATAATAATACTATTATGATTCAGAGTAACTCAGTTATTTCTGTCAGTGTACTATTAATTACTATTGGGTCAGTCAGTAGGTCAAGCGGTACTCGGCATTATGTCCGTTTTGTAATGACTTATTTACAGGTAGATCATTTAAACAGTAATACGCAATATACACAACACAGTTGCATAGGACACATCGCAATTTATTTATTCATCAACTGTAAATCAATGTTTCATTTATTGGGTAATCGAGCAAAAAACATTGTTCAGGAATTGTCAAAAAATCAACGAAAACCATTTTATATATTTTTATAATTAACTACTTCTACAAATATTATTTACTTTGTACTAGTACAGGTTGTATAATAAATTCTCCGTGACCAACATACTACAAGAGAAATAAAATGCGGGTTACAAATGAATGTAAATTCTAATTCTTATTGTTATTGTTATATCATGGAACTTTTACTAGAATTATGACATACAAATTACGATAATATTGACTTTGATTTTTAATATCAATATAGCATTTCATTGACTATTAACCTATAGTGTAGCATCTATGCGTTATTATTCTAAACTATTTTCTATAGCATGACAGAAATTTTATCGACAAAGGATTTACATACCTTACACGGTGACTATGAAATCAGCAATCAGTACCCAAATGATTAATATTTACATCGTCGAAACAAACATCAAAATCCATAAAGTACGTATCACAAGTGAATTGATTATTATAAAAGTACCAAGCATGAATCTGCTAGTTGAGAAATTTAAATAAACTATTAATGCGATATTTTTATAAATCTATATCTCCAATTCTTCTACGATTATAAGCTTATACAATTAATAGCTTCTAGCATACTAAACAACTAACTCACAACTAGCAGGTAAACAAAAAATCATAAATGACGACTTAGATTTAGGTAATACAGATAATTGGTAACGATAAATGTCGAATATTTGTGTAAAACAGTACATAAAAATCTTAAAGAAAGGGCTACTACTCTAATCAAATCTTCCGGAGACGGTTTCATATTGCCCAACAAGTGCGTCAACAAAATCATTTTAAGTTGCGATACCCTTCGGCATGATCCGATTCTTCTAGGGGTGATGTGCTGATGTTTCTTCGCTTGACCTTGTTGGAGAAGAGAAATCACTTTTTGATGTTTCTAAAACGACAGGAAATTGTTGAGTACACGTTTCTGGTCGAATGTCATGTCTTGAATAATCATCTGAATTATTACCTGAACTATTACTTTCCAAACAGTTATAATTGATAGTTAATTGTATGTGCGTTTTAGAATTTGTTCGTCGACATCGTTTTTTTAGTCTTCTAGCATCGAGCTTTCTCTTCTTCTCAGCTTCCCTTTGCTCAAATTCATCGATAGCTTCTCTAAACAGGAAACTTTCTTCGGGCTCCCATGTGTTCATTCGACTACGCAGGAAAAACATTAGGAATAAAAACATTTTTGACATAATAATCATCATAATCAATAAAATTATGCAAAGGACATGCAGATAGATTTTGCTTACGCAGGATAGCCCATCCATTTGACGCAATACTCAATGCGTTTGTTATGTTTCCTCTTTTTACTAATTTTTTCTACAAAGAAAATATCTTTTTGGGAAATGATGATTTCTGAATCATCTGAATTGGCAGACTCTGGTGGGCGATCTCCTGGTTTTTCATGTTCTGATGGGTTGCAGACATCCCGAGGTATTTCCGGAGAAAAGGATAGTCCAGGAGATAGGCTACCCGCCTTTGGTGTTTGTCCCAGCAACTCCTCCTGATTTTCGACGCATTCCGTTTGGGAAAAGTTCATTCCCATTGTGTTAAGGATTCCAATTCCAGACGCTAACGATGAGTGAGCCATATACGAATCCAAATTCTGTCCACGCAAATACAGAAGACAAAATATTCCAGAATTAACGAAATAATTTATGTTAATATAAGTAGTGCCTATAGCGCTGCATTACATACAACAGCTTAGTAATTATTATATGTTTATCCGTGTTATCACTGTGCTGTCTTTGTCAGTTCATGCAATATCTATTTTTTACTGTGGTAAAACGAACTTCCATCTTGACAGACTGGACTCTCTGAGCATTTGAAGATGGAATTCATATATTTACAGGCATACAATGGTGATTTTTGCTATTAAATTGTACGCCAGTACAAAGTAATAGTAAGATTTAGACTAGGTATTTTATACAACGTTGGATTCGTGAATTAATGGTAGGTTCATCATTCATGCATTGCATACGCAGATATGTAGGCAAATACCCTGATAGAAAATATTGTTATAAATATCAAGGCAAGATCTTATAAATTATTTTTGAAATAATTACCAACCTGCGTCGAAGTTAAAGTCCAAAAAGCCTCACGGTGTCCAACAGCTTTACAATAAATAAACTTATTTGAACAGAAAAACTTGCAACAGAATGGTTTAGCTCTCTTCAAGAAACAGGTCTTGCTTCAATGAATACCAATTGAAGACTGAATTTATAGAACAATTTGAAGGTGCTTTCTTGATAATTGTTTCTTAGTTTGCAACAGATTATGCTAATCTTTACCAGTCTAGCGGTGTTTGACGACCAAGTTAAATATGTAGAATTGACTGTGGATAAT
>JABASI010005961.1:0-11516 GCA_019776505.1 Tomocerus nigrus
TATCTAGGATCCTTGGCATTTCAGTATTTATGAAGGTTAATAATCGTTATATTGAAATAAAGGTCAGAAGTCATCTGGCAGCCCTAGCCGATCTCGATGCGGTTAGAACTTATAACTGAAGTGTTGCTATATAAATCAGCAAAAAAATATAATAGTTGTCCCAATAAATGTTGCTTTATAAACAAACGTACTATATTTAAATTGATTATGTATTACAAGAGTACAGTGCCATTATTATTAGTATTTACTATTAGGTACATTGCACGTATCTTTGTTTGTATGTAATTCACTTGTTCATTGCATTTCATTTGGCGTTTAATTGCATTGTCATGTATGTGCATTACCTGTACACTTGTCCACATCGCCACAACACACTATTTCACAATACTTACACACGAATTCTCAATGTGTACAGCGCGAGGATTGTAGTTTTCACTTGCTGACTGATACGGAAGGTGATGTAATATACCATGTAAATTCTATTTTAAGTAATGCGTATGCTGCATGCCTAATACGGTAGATTACGTACTCTACCGCTATAGGTACTGATAATTAAGTCATGCCTATATCTACACAACTTTCAGAGTGCCTCACAATCAGTCTCACAAACTTTGATTTACTATAATTTAAGCCCTATTTGCATTCTGTCATCATTGAACTTTTTGCATTATGCTATATGCAGCCAATGAGGCTGCTATTACAAAGCGTTATCCGAACATTCTAAAGTAGAGATCTCAATTATATCATCGTTTTTTATTTGAAATGATTCTTGAAACAAAATCCTTTAACAACAATCTAACTGTAGTCTTCTTATGAGATATAAAAATGTGATCATACAAACTCCAAAGCTTGAAATGAGACGAAATATACCTATGCGCATGTGATTAAGAACATAATTCAAATGATAATTCTCCGACCTAAACTGTACAGTCGTAAAAAGTAAAATAAGGCACTTGGAATTATTATTCATTACTCATCCGTTCCGTCAAGCAATGTGTAGACATTTGTTAAATGCACATTCACAGCACATTATTATTGCTATTTTGAGTGAAAGCTGAAACAATGAAAATGAAGGTATGTCATTTGATTCGAGGGATGTCAAAGTCAAATGTTAAGCTCTAAGCTTAAACATATGCAAATTGATTTCATCATTGTTTCGAATAATCCACACATATAAGAGCCTGTACCATAGGCATACCATAACATAATGGGGAACTGTAAGTAGATATGTAAGGAAACTTATTGTTAAAACATAATAAGATAATAGAAATTTACATTGTCCATTCAGTGGTTATCCTTTTCCAATTTCTATTAAGCGAAAGCCAACAATTGGCCTCTGCTTTGACACATATAGTCACACATGCATTGCATATAGAAGTACAGATAACTTATTTATTTACAGATAACATATTTACAGATATTTACAGATAACAGATACTTATATATTTATGAATAAAGGTCATTAAAAACGCAGCCATTACTGAAATGTACTTTGAAATTCCTAAATTACTAATTGTTAGCTTCTTATAGCCCAAAATTGGGTAGTCTGACTACAATGAATTCAGAGTAAAAATTCTAAACATCCAGACTTACAGAATTTATATTATTACTCAGAAATGGCTAGAATTTGAGTTTGAATTGAGCTCGGACGCTTGAACAAATTTCTGTTATATGTACACGTCAAAGAAGTACAAATGATAGAGCTAGAAAATGCCCACCTCTCTAAGCCTAATAAGTATAATATTATATTCTTTCGTGTGTGCTGTAGGTTAGAATTAGATGGTTTTCATGCACATGTACCTGTTCTTCTCTATACTTGACTCTCTGACTGTAGGGCTTGACTTTTAGAAAATGGGTAGATTTGTAATTACTATTTGAAGGGCTTATGGAGATGAGATTGCAATGTGCAAGTAACTAATTTCTATCTCACACACTGTCAGTGTCAATCTGCTGCAAAGCAGACCAGCACCAGTCCGTCACGTCACTATTTGCCTTTTCTTATTTCCAATGTGTAATTACTGTAAACAGGATTCTATCAGTCGAAGCGTATCGCACCTATTTATCATGTTATAGCGTTTGATGGATCTGACCGACCTGTTAGTTGTAGTGCCATGTTACTTGCTTGTGTTGACTTTAATAAATACAAAACTAAAGGATCTAATTGTAAAAATTCTAATGGTACTACAAGCTACAACCCAGTTTACATCATTATGAACAGCACATATAATTAAGTATATAATATTAAATCAGGAAAAGGATTGACCGTAGACTATAGCGCACCTTAACTCTCCCCCGAAAGTGTAAATATGAAAATTAATTCTTTGAAAAGTTCACCTTTTTGTTGTTTACGATAACCTGAATCGTTTCCTTGTTTATTTAATGATTAGAAAAAATTGAAATCTGGTTATGATACAGTTTAACTCGATAATATTTTTAATGCTTTCAAAAGTGACGTCAGTTTTGTTTGTGTTCGTGTGATTTAGGCGCATGGACATTGATGAATCGATGGCTAGCATTCGTATACAGACGATTTCAGTTTTAGTTGCCTTTGCCCTGTCTTTATATCTCAATGTGTTACTGTTATAGTATTTGACATTACTCACTTCAATATATACAGATTTGCAGATGAGACGATAATATATACATGAAATATAACTCAACTAAGCAAGTAAGTAGTATTCCCTTGAGAGTTGCGACTCATCGGGAGTGAGATGAGAGCGAATTTATTTGCACAAATTATCACTTCCACTTGACTATACACAGTAGTACATTGTAAACACATAGTCTCTCTATACATATAATGTGTAGTCGTTTTATATATCATACTTTTGAAACAACAACATACAATGTGGGTATTTAAAACGCAACTGCTGCACTGCTGAAATTTTATATAAAATAGCTGTTTATATTGCTTAACCAGGAAGATGACTGGCAATGACTATTAAATACATGGCTTTATGGCCGTAGTAGTATAGTATCTGTTTGTTGGTGGAGTAGTAGCATTGAAATTACGTGCTAAAATTTCGCAACATCGTATAAGTTGGTATAATTTGAAAGAACTGTTGTTGCTTTTTATATTTTACATATTATACTTTGGATTCTATTTACGACTGCTATAATTGTATAGTCTTTGCTGCGTTAGTTAGGAGAAGAGTGAAAGAGTATTGAATGTTAAAAGACACGAATGTGTACAATGACGAATTACATTACTTATACAGTACATGTTGATGCATAGAGATAGAGAGACGGGAGGTACAATAGAACAGACACTCTCTGAATTGTTTAACATTGAAGTTAAGTTATCTGTACAATAAACAAACTAAAGCTCGAGAGAGAGAGAGAGAGAGAGAGAGAGAAGTAGAAGCCTACAATTCAGGCTCATCATAATGCAATTTTCTCTCTTCACCTTACTTTTCGTTTAACATTTAGCTTATTTACAATCAGTTCAGTTTTAGTTGAACAGTCAAGTTCAGTTGGTGTTTTGAAGCTAACCGGCTCATAGTGGCATAATCCTCGTATATACACGCAAAATATTTTATTACGGTTACTGATACATCTACTTTAACTCCTTTTTCAAAGTAAGCTCTTCCTATACTATTTCGTTTGATGCATTTAATTAAATAATTAACATGCTACTAACTTGTTAAGACACTTATTAGAAAATATATTCGCTATAAAGTGGTTGTGGTAAGTGGTACAGGGCATGCAGAGCACATCTACTTGCAACTAAAGGAACAGTCATAAAACTCACGGCGCCCTATTCCTTCTCCTAGTGCAGTTCACTAGTACCTTTCGAGTTTCTAGCTTTATTGAGTACTTAACTGAGAACCTGAGAAATCCCAGAAAGTAAAACAGCAGTCCCTTCCAATACGTACGTATAAGTAGTAGCACTGCACTGTATGGGCTACTTCACGCTGTAGTTTTAATAGAGAGAGAGGTGGCAAATGCGAAAAGATGTCTATGAAAATTGTGCATTATGTATTCTGCTAATGGTGCACTTTATATCAGTTAAAACGAGGACGTTTGTTAATTACGTTACAGTATCTGCTCTGCGATCTTGTATTCCCAATGCACTCCAACTTCTCTCCTACAAGTAGTTGTTGTTCACAGTTGCATCCAGTCTTTCACTCATTTGGATAAACTTAATTCCAGTGGCTAGTGTATCTGTACTTCAACCTTCCAAAACTTGTGCAAGGAACAGTCAGAAGTTAGAGTCAAACTTTTCGTAAAACACTTCAACTTAAATAAAAGTATACTTTAATAAGCATAGCTTAATAAAAAATTAATTTCTTCTCCTCTGTATAATCATTGTAATTAGTATATATATAAATATTTTAGTTGCTTGAATTGTAATTAATATTGGAAGCAAATGATATCGTAAATTAACAAGCTTCAATAAATACTTAGCATTCAGAAGACCGTTCCAGTTACAGTCAAGTAAGTATAATCTAAAAGTAAGTAATCAGTCAGGAGTTAGAGTTGTATTTCTGCAAAACCTTTGGTGTATAATGAGTTTCTTTTACAAACAAGTAAGTAGATAGTGAACAGAAGCAAAGGTAATATCAATCTAAAGCAGCCAGTAATAGAAGTCAAATAAGGATCAAACGAAAGGCAACTGAAAAGTTAAAGATTGGGAAGTGAAGCAAAGAAAAGAATCTATATAAAACTTTTCCAAGTGTGAACAAACGGGAATTGTAACACTATAGTAGTCGAGACTGAAGGGTAGTCATCAAAACGAGTCAAGTTTCTTGAATTCAAGAAGCCATGAGTATATAGTGAGCAGTGAGTGCATTTGAAGTGAGTGATGTTATTAACTTTGTTGTTCTTTGCGAATTGTGTGTATGGACTTTGTATAAGAGGGAAAATACGTATTATTTGTATTTGAAGGATCGCTATTTCTTTCTATTGTACTACTATGTCTACTTTTTGTCTACATTATAGCAGCACATGCTTGTATTATTTGTACATATATAGTTAAACTAAGAAAATGTGAGGAAGTTGAAAGAAATTGGATTTGTGAAAGATATTTACTATCGTTTACACTTGAGCACACTTAATGTTGACTACTACTGCGACTGAAATAATTATAATTCTTTCTTTCGACTTGATTCGGAATTTTGTGAAGTTTTTATCAAAGGAAACTTTGGATGCGTCTCATAAAAGCCAGGATATGTGTGAGTGTATATATAGAGAGCATTGAATAGAGAAAGCAAAAAAATCGGTTGAGAGTAAAGTTTTTTAAAAGGCATGTCAGGTCGGCTATTAACTTGGTTAATGCTAAAACACCTGCTCTTTGTGCTGTGGCTGTAGGGCTACACTACACTAGAGTTACAGTGCACGGTATATGGCTCTTGATTTGCAACTTGTTTATTCGTACCTGACAGGAATTCTACTCCAGCTTATCTCACTGTCTAACTCTTACTACTAATTTGTTGCATCAAACGTACGTCGACTTCATGTGTTGAATTGAATTTATCTGGTTTATGTAGGTAGGTAGCTAGTTGGCTTAATTCTTTGCTTGGCCTTCTATCACTTTAGGTGGGGCATCCCTTTCCATCCATATACTTACTCTATCCCATCTCATCAATTTACATACTGAAGCGACTCTATCTGTCTCACTTAATAGTAGAAGCGAATGCATGGGGAGTAGAGTATCATATTTCAGTCAAGAATTTCCAATCTCCGTTCTATTATCAGCCGTAATTATATCCACATAGCCACCGTGACAGGTTTTATGTTTATTGTGGAAGATAGCTAGGTACTTAATATTATTACTACATGCACATTACTATTTTCCTATCTATCTGTTCTGTAAACATTTCAACTCAATTGGATAACTCATCCTTTTTCACGAAACTTCATGTGAAGGATTTTTTAGTGTTTTATTAGCAAGTGTAACGAAAGCAATATTGTCGAGCGCCAATTAAGAAGAGCATTATGTGTGTAATTTAGGATTGAAGGAGTTGATAAGGATATGTTTGAAAAGATTTTCCTGGGAGCTTGAAGGAAAAATAATGTGATAGAACTAGCTATAGAGCCCTACCTTTAAACTGCCATCGCTGGGTTGTTTATTTTATTGACAACTGTATAATAGCTAGCTATAGTCTATAGTAAGTCACAAAAATGAAAAAGTTTGAGTGAAGAATCACATAATCTCTGTCTAGAAGAAATTAGCCATTATAAATCCTGACATGAAATCATCTCTACTTTTAAAAATTGCATTGAAAAATCAAAGTAGACTCATCTGTATAGTAAGTAAATATAGTTAAAGATTGGGCCATATTTAAAGCCTGAATACTGAATTTATTGAGCTAGACAGAATAAAGTGAGGCTAATGAGATGTCTTGTTGATTTAGCATGCACATGAATGCACATAGTTTAAATGTAAAGTGTGTACATGTAAACGTAAACATCACCAATGTTTTCACAGTTGTCGAGACTTTTTTCATATGTATTAGCACGTTGATGTACAGAGCCATTAAGTAAACCAAGTCAAATATGATATAGCAAGTACTTGTAGCACTAGTGCCAAAGGGTCTTAACTATAGTCCACATGCATCATGCAATGAATTTTGTAGCTTTAGATTATGGTTGATGTGTTTTAACATTTCTACAGAGTTTCTTTCTACTACTTAAAAAGAGCTGGTTTGTTAGTCTGTTCCGCATTCAAATTAAATATTTAAATTCATACTTACACATTATCAATGTGTGTCTATGTTGTAAAGACTAATTTTATGTGGCAAATAGTAAATAAGAGTCTATGTGGTAGAATTGGTTAATATAGACCTTGTGAATCGGTTTGCAAATATTTACTAGCTAAAATAAAAGTTAACTGCATGATGGGAAGAGGTAGAGAACACCATATTTAGTAATGTGTACAATGAATTGTAATGTGCTAATGCTAAGTTATCTTAGCACTAACAACCTATGATTTAATAATGGCTATAATTTATTACATGCACATGATCTCATGGGCTATTTAGTTGTTTAGTGGCTCATGCAATTGTGTTTGGTTTTTTTAGATGGGTGATGCGGCTAACAATGGTGGATCTGGGGAGGGGAAGTCATGCAACTCTTAAAGAGCAATTTGCTGTTTTCAGTCGATTTGGAGACACATCGTCCGACGGAAAGCACATCACCTTGACTAACTGCGACAAGTGGATGAAGCAAGCTCATGTGATTGATGGCAAGAAAATTACCACCACAGACACTTCCATCGCATTCAAAAAGCTTTTCAAGTGAGTCGGTTATGTCGCTTTGACTTATTAAAGGCATTTTATGATGGTACCTGCCTATAGATGTCAAGAATCGTGATATTAAAATATTTTATCTGCAAAGTATTTAAATGTGATGATTTTAATTGATGGGTAGGACGGCGAAGAAAGTTGGCTTTGAAGATTTCAAAAAGTACGTTGAAGAACTAGCGACGAACAAGAAAATGGAGCCGCAAGAAATAATTGACAAATTGACAAACTGTGGAGCTCCAGGACTGTCATCTGCAACGCGAGCCAGCGGTGGTGGTGTATACGAACGTTTGACAGATACCTCAAGATACACCGGCTCTCACAAAGAGAGATTCGACGCTTCAGGTAAAGGACGAGGGATCGAAGGCCGTCGAGATGTTCAAGATGACTCTGGATACACAGCTTCCTTCAAGTCCAAACTGGCCGATGCAAATTCTCCTGCCAAGTGAATTGATTCAATGATTAATAACCAGTCACAACCTTTCCAATTCGATTTGACAACACAATTCAATAACATACCATAATTAGCATGTGAATTCGACATCTCTTCGTCGTAGAGAATCTTACAAACCACTTCAAATACCTTTAACGTAATTCATACTGTGTAAGTAATTGTATAACTAACTCACTAATCCGAAGAATATCACCGCGTTTCAATAAGTTTTAAATGTAGTACACTATACAATGTACACTCTGATACATATATTGACATAGATTTCTAATGAAGTCCAAAGTTTGAAACGGATCTTTTGGCAAGAAGGCCAAATAACGTAACTATTTGTTGTTTTGTAAATATCCATATTTGAATCGATATTAAATATATACATGTAAAATAAGCTGGCTACCTACCGGAAGAGACAATCGGGCTAAAAAAGGTTTAAAGTTTAATGGCTCACAGAATTGAGTGTATGCAAAAGCACAGAATTGAATTGACAGAGGAAACCATGTAAATGAAACCAATTTGATGATAGCACGTTACATTTAAGGTGTCTTACTGAAACTCTGAAGCGTCATGCTAATTGTAAGACGATGCAAAGCAATGCAATTGTAAATGTTTAATAAATACATAGCTACCTAATTATAACTGATTGTAAGTAATCTATAAAATGTAATAAAGTAAATGTTCACAAAACAGCTTGTACATTAAAATAGTTGTAAAATAACTCTGATTTGAACGCGTTTGTTGATAAACTACACCTAAAAACATCACTGTGTAGAAATCTCCCAACATTTCACACCAATGTTGCTATTATTGTGATGTATTTTTCATTGTAATAGTAATAGAAACGTGCAATAGTAATATAAATAAATAGTCTAGTTCGTAGATCGTTCAATCATTGTATGTAACGTGTATCCGATTATGTGTATGTATTTCTAAGTATCTACTATAACAATAGTCTCTGGATAAGTTGAACATCTTAAGAATATACAACGTTCGTCTACATTATAATTCCATAAATATAAACCAGCAAAAGTAGCCTAAAATACGCTAGCAATTAATCAAATTAATGTGCACTGATATAATAACCCTTTGGGAGCTTTTGTTTTATTTTTTTCACATGTTGATAAGTGCAATAATTTGTGAGTCTGGTTTAATTTATGATAGCTTGCTTTGTGGGTCTGTTAACTTAACTTAAGATAATGTTATGCTATGATTTATATGATAGATACTTAGTACAGTGCAATTAGTTAACTGCTTCTATTTGTCACAGAAAATGCCTAACAATCGACTGGAACTTGATATGTAATACTAAAATATGGTGTGCTGTGATGATTGTGCTCGACGTAATATTTATAAGAGCTTTGGCTATAATTGGCATGTAAAATTAAACATTTTTTCCATACTGCCTTGTTGCACAGCGTTCATTTAACTACAATCATATCTAATCATAAGTATCTGACGGAATGTAGAATTGTGCCATAAGCCCGTGTCTCATAAATGAAATGCGAAAAAAAAAACAATTTCTTTCCGTTAACAGATATTCACACTTCACAGTGCTAATCGTTGTGTTTTAGGTTGGCTGTGTATTTAAAGAGAGAGTAAATGTTGTTTTTCAGCGAATATTTGGATATCAAGTGGTTTGTGAATATCGCTAATTTAATACTAATTGTTATAATTATTATACTTAATCCTCATTTACATATATATTCCTTGCACTGCACTGTTGTTCAAATCTGGAACTATGAGAATATTAAAATGTTTAATGTAACTGTTGAGCTGTTGTGTAACACGATCTATGTCTTACATTAATGCGAAGTTTGAGATTTTGTTGTTAGTCTGACCTTAGGTATACTAATGTATTAATCAGTAGCAGTAATTAAGCTTTAATTAAAATGATATTATTAGTTTGGCTTTTCTGCGAGCAAGAAATTGTCCACTGTGTGTCGAAGCGAAGTATAGTGAACTAAGACAGTAAGAGGGTTTGAGATAAATAAATAATGTTATCCGCGTAATCCATTGCTACATTTGTTAGAATTTGACATGTAATTTGCTATGCATTTGTAAATTGTTCTTAGATTTATGTGGATGTTAAAATACTAAATACGAATGGATGATATGATGGTGCGTATCAAAATCCTCGATGTGTAGCATATATATAACAATTCGAAAATTGCATCAATCTGTCGTGCAATGGAATAGGTATAACTGTTATCGTAAATAATTAATGTCCTCAGACATAAAACTCAATGCTACCTTACCTTTAAACAATTAAGATACGAATACGAGTATTTCAAAGAGATAACGTCATGCTGAGAAACTGAACCAATGCACTGTGTGGAGCTCCCATGTAAAGTTTAAAACATCCCAAACACTCGAAATTCATTTTTGCTTGAGTATATACATGTAAACTCTTACTTAAAATTTTCCAATTGACTCTTGATATACGGTTTTTCCGAATTGAACAATCACATTTATATGCACCAAATTAACTGAATATGTAAAATATAGGGCCCTGAACATTAGTTAAAGTTAATTTCGAATACGTAACATTAAAGAGAACATTTCAGTACCCCTTACTATAGAAAGAAATCTTTTTTAGGTACGTCTTGATGAGTAGGCTCTGCTCCACACAGTGCGGTGCGTGCACATATAAAGATGAACAATTATTGTCTAATGAATGCAATTGAATGGCTGTCTCTATTTAATTACGAAATAAATTATAAGTGCTAAAAATGCTTCCCTGGTTCTAGTTATTCTCAAATTGTACTCTAATCGTGAATTGTAAACTAAGAACGTAATCTAGTTTTTAGTTGTTAATGATTTCAGCATTACAGCACTCTTATATAGGTACCTACTCAATATAGTTTAAATTAAATTACAGCATAAGATAAGGTTTTGGTGAATGAAACGATAAAATTATCTGTCTGTATAGCTTTGAAAATTTACTTAAAGCCTAGGGCAAAAATTCACCAATGTCTACGGACCAAATTAATGTTTTTTCAAGGCAATTCGTCAGTTTCCATTCTCATAACTAAAATTTGCATTATTTATAATATTTAATATTAGTTTATAGTTCCAGTTTTGCTATGCATGTGTTGCTTGAGAGGTAATGAAAAGCTAAAGCTGACAGTTTAAATATGCAATGAATAATGAAAGATAAATAATTGAAGTAAGGAGCAACACAATTCACTAAATGTGCAATCAAGCTGCTTGATTATAATTGCTAAGAATGAACAAACATGCTAACCAAGTGTGTAATTAACATTAATAATATTATTATTATTAGTTCGGAGCAGCCTCAGTTATAAAAATGCGATGCAAATTGTAAGTCTTAGCTACTATATAAATGTTACATCTGTCCTGTCGTCTCGTCTGTATATGTACTATTCCTTAAAAGAGTAAAGGGATAATAAAAACATAGTAACTTTTCGCGTTTACCAAAACATGGATTTATTTCATGGCATTTTGCATACTAAATTGTATTATATAACATGTTTACAACATGTCTGCATGTGCGATGTGCAATGTTTGTGCTTCATATATTAAATCAAAATGGACTTTTTTTATAAATAAATGTGCACACAGATCCACAGTTTTTGAGTACTACAAACATAGTATATGTATACCTACATAGGTACTTCACTTCAATGAGTGAATCAAAAAATGCATTTATAAAATTTTCTTAATTATTGAAAATTTTACATAGAGGCAGAATTTTGAGAAAAACTAAAAAATTTCCGATCAGATAAGGTAATTACATTTATTTTAACTGTATTTTTAAGATTACACGCATGGGGTCATGGGACAAAAATGCATGCATGGATTCGATA
>JABASI010005962.1:0-11514 GCA_019776505.1 Tomocerus nigrus
ATTGAACTGAACGAACGAACTGTTTTTCAGTTCCGAACTTGAACTTTTTCAGCTCTGATCTTAACGGTTTATTATTGGTGCTATTTATACACTATTTGGCGTTCTGGACAATGAAGATACACGAATAGATTATTTGTAACGGACAAGTTGTGTTAATAATGAATGAAATAGTGAAAATTGAAATACGTAGTCAGGCACTAATAGAATGATGTATAGAATATCCCTTAAATAAATTGGGTGTCCAGTAGTCTTTCGATGGGAAAGTTTTTGCAGAGCTGCGGTGAAAGGGGACAGGTAACATAACATGATTTTCCAACCCTGTTGGAAGAAAGTATTTTGGAGAAGAATTGAGGATCTAGTCTCGAGATTAGATGTCGTCGTCGTAGTAGTATGAGGAGAGAGAAAAGATTATGATTTGATTGCATTGGAAGGGTATGAAAAGATCTTTCCTTTGTACTATTTCACAATAGTAGCATTTGGACAATAAAAATATACTTTTGCGGATTTTCCGGCTGCTTATGCTATAATACTGTGCTGTCTTGTCAGTACTAGAGCGAAAGAGAGGATTTTGGTGAAAAAACGAATGAAATGACGCATGACTTTCTTAGCAACTCTAGTCGTAGGAATTTGGCGGAACACAACAACTTAGTACAAAGAGTTTCATCAATTTCATTTTCAAAGCTATTGTAAAAATATTAGATCGCCCTGCGTGCTAAATATAATATTTCGGTGAGTGAACCGAAGACTGAACTGAAGGACCACTAGATAAACACATAGTCATGCCATAAAGTCTTGAACACACTACTCAAACTAAATAAGTAATATACAAATACTAGTAAAATACGATTCGAAGTCCATTACAGTAAAAGATGTAGGAAAGAGTGCACAGTTTCTTCGCTGTTCAGTGAGAGTGGGTGCAGCCAGCGCAGTCAGTGTGAAGGAAGATCTTATCCCAGTTGATACAGTTACAGTTGCAGCTAGCTAGTGAAGTGAAATCCTGTAAAGTCAAGTAAAATCAACTGAGTGAGCTGAATTGAACTCAAAGAATGAAATGATTCCATTCTCAGTTCAAGAGAAGAATTCAATTCGATTCACATTGTGTAACTTTTTTAGCTAGACATCTGTATTGGTGGCAATAGGGGTTTAGTTGAGTTCAGTTGAATTGAGCGGAGCGAGCGAGGAGTCTCTCATATCACATTCTATATCCCATCCTATCATTCCTTCCAATGAAATCCTGCCCAATTTAATATAACTTACTTCTCTTTCTCTCTCTCTCTCTCTTCTCTTGACTCAATTCTCTACGTGAACTGGACACGGACTGGAGAAAATAATGGAACTTACAACTACAACTACACTACACACATACTTAGACACAATAGATAATACAACAGAAGAGTATTGAATTGACCCAACTATCTTAAAGTACTAACCTATAGTCCATCTCCTCCCCTATTTTCCCCACCTCCATATACAAAGACTAGTTTTGTATTTTCCCAGTAAAAACTTGCATTACGTCGTAATAGTTGTTACAGTATGTAGTGGTAGGCCATTACACCTTAGTACATAGTAGTCTCTTCTCTCTTCTGGCGCGAGGACCTCCTTTCCGCTCCTTACATATGACCGTCGTCGTCACAGTCTTTTATAAGTACAGATAGTTATTCGTTAACTGGACCTCTGGACGTTAGACACTGGCTGGACTGTGGTATCAAGTCTGAATTGAACTGACCAAAGACTTAGCCTTAACCAAGAAATGGTAACGGCAAAGGAAAAGCACACTCGGTTAGGGTCTTAGATGGGTTAATGGTTCGGCTTTCCCTGGGAAATTGCAAAACTTTCTCCAAGTTCGCCTAACCCATGTCCAGTTCACTCCATTCTCCACTTTTTTCCTTTTCCTCTCCACGAGCATGGTTTTTCCTCATTTCATCTCAGCTTAGCGGGTGGTATCCTGAGGTATGGGCAAAATTGGGAACTCAATGGCTACTTTTGGACCCCTGATCATTGTACTCGTATATCTATCGTGGGGCTCCAAGCCATTAACTATAGCATACAGCTAATACATAAGTATATAAAAACACTCTTTATATAAACGTTGAAAATGAATGGAGGTGTGGAAAGAATCCTCTACCTACGCGTAGTCAAGTTTAGGATAATGTGGTAAGTTGCTGTTGACTCACTGTTGGTCTGGCTGACCTTATGACTGAAATGTGGCTTCTGATTTTGAGTTTTGTGGTCAGTTCTCCATATTTACTTAGAATAAGAAAACACGTCAATGTGGCTAATTTGCAGTTGTCATTTGGTTTTGTTTTTCTCTAGAAATCCGACAGAATGACAGAGGGAAAAGTTAAATATCTAAATATGCAGATTAGAGTAAATTAGAGGAGAAGACGGATTGGACAGCTTCGTTTCTTGATTATAGTGGTGTAGACTGTGCTGTGTGTTTGAATTAGTGACCGACGAAGGGAGGCTGTTGAATTATTGAGTTTCCACTGTGGTTTGCTTACGCTCGCTTAGAAGTGACATTAAAAACGAGCTTTTCATTTCCTCTGTGCGGAATACTTTGCCCGAACCTCCTTTACTCGTCCACGTCCCGTTTTCCCTGGCTTCCCGCTACATTCTCTCCAATGGAAAGTATTATCCTACTTTATCTTACGTATGGTGGGATGAAAGTCTAGGACGTTCTGGTGGTTATGCTTCCCTGACTTTACTCTGTCTATATCCAGAAGTGGATGAAGAAATAACCAAGCTGGCTGCTGCTGGTTCACGGCTGTTCTGTTGAGGAAGGCTACTGCATGCAGCAGTGTCTCGAACAGTAGAATATGTAGCCCTTGTGTTTTCTCTTGATGTATTTTCTCTAAAACCACGATAACCACCAGGACTGTATTTTGCGAATTCTGAAAGCAGAACATGTCACATTACATGATAGAGACATGATGGTGGTTATTATGGCACTCATTGCAGCTCCTACTTCCTCCTTCATACTATTTCACAACAGTTTACATTCCTTTTCCATTTTCTAGCCCAGAATTTCTCGCAATATCAATACCATTCCAAAGACATAGCTTCTCATGGCTGTAAATAAACTGCGTATAGCACCCACATAGGAAATCCATAACATAAACATTAAATTCGCATTCTAGAAATACCTGTTAGTAGCTACCTATATAAATATCCCAGCAATTTCTTCTTTCTCTTTGTTGTACTCTGAATGCGAAGATATTACTTTCACTTTTCTAGATATGGGGATAAATGTATAGTGGATACTTAAATTCTACAGGAGTAAGAAAATGGTCATGTTCATTGTATAACAGTTAACTGTTGCCTATATTTTAAGAAGCTAGTGTTATATTGTGAAGGTGAAAGTGGTTGTTAGTTCATTTGCGAGCTGGCATATTAAAATGAGAGAGAACACATAAAATCCCTCAATTTTCGTGCTTTGTATATTAATATCGTAGTATGACGTAAAATAATGCTACACATACAAATAGACACGCAGTAAAGTGAGAGATAGCGGGTAGTATGTGATCTGTCTCCTCATTTTACGTCCTCGTCTTCTCTCATGTCAGATTAAGCTGTGGGATCCAATCCAGTTAGCTCTAGCCTAGCCTGCTTTCACTGCGAACAGCACAACTTTAAAAGGCGACCAGCATTATTCTGTACAGAATGGCTTTGTCTATGTCGGAGATGGAGGAGTGAATTGAGTGTTGACTTTCAGTATGAATTGGGCTGAATTGATCCAGAAGAAAACCACAAACTAGGTGGTGAACATCCAATGGGTAATAGAGAAAAGATATATTCTGTAGTTGCATTAGAGGAGTTTATATTGCTCTAGCTCGGCCTTGAGTAAATACAAAGTTAGTGTTACAATTACAATAGCATGACCATTAGTGCAGACAGGTAATTTCCACTGCCGAGTCTATAGCGACTGGAAAGTTGTTTCGCTCCGAGAACTGAATGCTCGCTGTGAGGAGTAAATGGGAAGTTGTGCTAATAAGCAGCAAACTAATAATTAGCAATAACTTTGTTTTGCCTCCCTTTTACAGCCTCTGTGAGCGTTAATTTAATGTTCTAAGAAATATATTGGCACTAACACATAATGGAGAAATGTTATTGTTTCATAAAATTTAAATACAAATTATATTGCTAATAGACTGCCAAGAATCTAACCTTGCCCTGTTTGCATTTGCAGTTATCAACCAACGCTACGAAGTACGACTTGAAAATGCCTATGGAACCGAAGGAAATGACGCACTACTCAAATGTATCATCCCTGATCCTGTTAAAGATTTCGTGTCAGTTACATCATGGATTAAAGACACTTCCTTTAATATCTTCCCACATTCTGGAGGAGGTAGATTTACTTTTCAAAACATTTCCGTGGCATTTCCTACGAAATCATTCTAAATTTTGAATAAGTATACATGCCTAATATATAATACATGCTATTTTACAACCTGGAAATAATAGTCTTCAAAGAAATGCTTCAAATAAGCTACCCAACTGCCTGACGTGATGGGCAGCATGTGCTTGTGAAAATATTTCATTCCATTCTAAAAATCAAGGTACCTAATCCGAATCCGCGAAAATGCAGATAATTCCAATATCAGGTTTAGTCTTAGGATGCCTGGATTGAATCGCATATACTGCATAAAATGCCAATGCTTGGTTATGCATTACTTATATCAGCTTTTGCGTTTAGTCCTTTGAATAATTTATATGTTCCTGTTCAAATAGAATTTCCGCAAGGGTATTCCACAATGTGATGCATTCCAGAACGGCAATGTTATTTGACAGAAGGGAAATCCTTGTTATTTAGGTTACATATGTCAACTTGGATCAAGTCAAAATGACAAAGCCACATATGCTGTGTAAGATAAAATATGGAAACACAAGCTATTTGAATTTAAATCTTTAAAACAGTAAAGTTCTTGAGCCTAACAAGACACAGCATTGATTGTACCTGATATGGGTAGGTATACATTTTAAAAAGCGGACCCAGTATGATCCTATGTAAATAGCGTTCCCATAAATGGATATATACATTGCTACTCTTACTTGTGTATGCAGATGGTATGTGCATATGCTATGAGAATATGAGAAGAGGTGTCTTAAATATTTTCCGAGTCACCGATGTCTCTTTTCTTCCCAGCCGTAATTCTTGCTTACTATCCAAACTGCCTGCACAAAAACCTGCAAGGGAAATATATTCAAGCCTTGTAAATCTTTACTGTCAAGTCAAGCATGAAATGCAATGTTTATCAACGCTGTGATACTTGGACGCAGTTGATGTTGATTTGAAAGAACAGATACCCCATTATACCCAGAGCATAACCAAGTGATCATGCATAAACTGCTAGTAGATTCCGAAAACCATTTTTCGTGGAAAATTCTATAATAATATTTTTGTAAAACGAAATAGAATTTAGATATACTAACTCGGGTAGTAAAATATAGAAGTTTATGTTAGGTGTTGTGCTAAGCTAAACTGCTTCGACGAATATTTAATGCATCTTATTGGATAGGCACCTCTAGAATATATTTTAGAAGATAGAATCCGCGTTCTGCTAAAGGTAAGATGAAGAGAGTTGATGTAGTTTTGTAGTGTGTACATTCGCACAGGGAAATGCTATTTATAGCTTTGTAAAAGTAGCGGTGGTTTGTATTGCAATTCCAAGTGCAGTCGTGCCTGCATGCCAAGTAAAACGAAATCAACAAAGTTATCTAACAGGGATTTGCTCACTAGAACTACGAAGTGCGAGTGAATGAGAGAAAATGCATTCGTCTGCCCAGAAGAGAAATACAGAAGTGAAAGTGTGAGAAATTGTTGTGTACGGAGGTGCCACAGACAAGATACACAACACAACGATGAAAAGCACACATTTTCTCCTTTCCGAATCTTATCACATTTCTTTCTTATTATCATCCCGTGTCCTCATACCTTATCTTGTTCTCCGCATCTAGCTATACTTCTCTTATAACTTATACTCTTGCGAAGAAAGCGTAAAGTATTTAAGGAAGCGCGTGTATACATTCCAAGGCTTTGCAGGATACCTACTCACTAGCTATTGCTATTCCTATTCCAAGTAACATACTAATCCATGACTTTAGAGACCGTTTCGAAATACCATTCTCAAGATGAGTCAATTCATTTCTTTTGAATAGATATAGTTCAGCTTCACGCATACCAGATCATTACAATCAGTATCATACAATATCATACAATTAAATAGTACAGGTATCGACATAGCGTATATTGGATTATACGTACGCATATTTTTTTATAATGTCTACTTTACAATCAATTTTGCAATTAGCCACCTGTAATATGGTAGCAACGAAAAGTAAATTGACTGTAAAGATACAAATGCAGGAGGTGTATGAGCCAGCTAAGTTAAATTATTGAATTGTCTTTTTTTTGACTATTTCTTCAATCAATTGATATCGGATGATATAGAAATAAAATTTTATCAAAGAACACGAGCAGCTCGGCTATAGTGAGCCGTGTGAATGGTCTGTGAAGTCACGTTACCGGTTTGGTTGGGGTTGAAAGTAGTGAAGAGGAATGGTATAAAATGTGTATGAACCCTTTAGGTGGGAGATACTTCATGGTTCCCTCGGGCGAGCTTTTGATTGAAGATGTTAGTCGAAATGATTCTGCTTCCTCTTTTCGATGTCGTACGGTGAATCGACTTACGGGAGAGACTCAACTGAGTGAAGATGCTGCCCGCCTCCAGCTTGCTGGTACGTTCTTTCTTAAGAATCCTTTAGAATTGTACTGTACGTATTGGACAGACGTAAGTTAGTCGCTGAGATTGTAAATACATCAAGTACTTAAAAGTAACACAACGCATCCTATCAATTCACTGTATAGAACTTTAGTATGTCAATGTATCTGTACATTTGGAGTGAATTCGGGTAAACTGTATATCTGTAGTGAATGTTTACACGTATCGTTACTTTGGGTATTGTAGTGTGAGTATGTACTTGTATCTATATTGACTGTACTACTTAAAGAGTTAAAGAATTGGAGAGAAGATCTATCTTTGACAAGAAAATAGTAGAAAGATTCTGATTGTGGATAGGGAGTGAGTAAGTGATAATGTTCTCATCAATTGGATTTTATTTGGTGCAAAAAGTACATAAGAGACTCAATAAGAGGACGTCGTAGATACAATTGTCACCGATACGAGTAAAGTAAAAAATTCTATTCAGTTGAGACTTAAAATCCACTATATCTGTCCAGCAGATACCTACTACACAGTAGCCTCTATAGCATTGTGTCTATGAAGCAGTTTCCAGGTTTCCTCTTTCCTCGCTCTCACATTTCACTTTTAGTAGTAGAGAAAGCGAGAGAGGAAGGAAAGTTTACTTTCCTTCGGTAACATTGACTGTTTGCTTTCTCATCACCCAGCCGTGGAGCCAAACAAGGGAAAGCAAGCTGAAGTAAGAAAGAGAATAGGAAAGCAAAGAGAAAGCGGATGGCTTCATAAAAGATATACACGATGGGCTTTATGTACAAAGCAGAGAATTAAGTGTTAAGTTGTCCACTGAGTAGTGAGAATAGATTGTCTTCGTCTTCCTCCTCCAACTTTTCTCTTTATCTCCTTTACATACACTCCGCTCTAGTTTCAACTCAACATTTCCCTTACTTCCTCCCTCCATTTTCCTTATGTTCAAAAGACTCATTTGCATAAATTTGATAATACGCTGTAAGTAATTGAACAAGAGGCTCTGAACTGAAAATAACTTAAGTAGCTAGAATGAATACAGATATTACATTTTCCGCTAACGTTTGCTTTGCTACATAATTGCATTCTGAACCAATGACTCCGTAATCCAGTGAAATGCAACACGTTTTTATAAACACAAATTATAAATTCTCCATAAAGGCTAACTGACTCGAATTACATTTTCTTTACTTTGATTTTCTTCCTTTTGTTTGCCTAAGCCTTTTCCTCCTGGTTTTGACAACAGCGAAATAAAGGGATTTTCTACTTTGGTTATTTTTAACTTCTGTAGGAGGACTCGGCAAAGCGGAATCCCCGCCGCACATTCATTCTCGTGTGGCTAAACTCAGACTCAAGGAAGGAGAAGTCGGAGTTCTGCTTTGTTTGTCTGAAGGTCATCCTCCACCCACTCATTGGTAAGGCGTCCTTAGCTTGTTGTCCATTATTGTTATTCTATTCCTAGAAATATTTTAGCAATAACTGCAAGAGAAATTGCCGGAGAATCGTTTCGACTCTATTTCCTTCAAAAAAATATTATAATCGTATTTTCACTTTTCTACAAACATGAAGTTGCAACAAAAAGCACTAAAAAATGGCTATGAATATTTAAATTTTGTGCCGTTTTCATTGTATGAATTTAAACTTTTCTGACCTCATCCATTTAATTGGAAGGAAAAGTCCTGAAGTCTGTAGTTAACAGAGGGAGAGTTGTGGATAATTTTAGCAACTAGAGACGAAGTGTGTGTAGCCATAGCTGGTGCTGACGATGAAAACTTTGGTTCTGTTAAGTGCTATTAAATTAGTTCCTATGTATTTGTCATTCCTTTCATTCATTGAGTGGGAGTTTAGCAAGAGTTAGAGGAAAAGAGGGGAATGAATGTGAAAAAGGCGTAGATGAATCCGCGCGTGGCTCATGGCTGGAATTGGCGGCCACATTAATTAAAATCTCACTCGCTCAAGTACAATCCATACCTTTTCAACGCCGTTATCAGTTCAATTCAGTTTTATAGAGTGCTATGCAATAGTTTGGATACTAAATGTGCGCGTACCTTAATGGAAAGCAATGAAGTATGATATACTGATATGTATGGAACTCATTATTACTGGCCTGGTGTACTGGTGTCAGCACGTGCTAGATAGCGGAGCTGTATCTATTTTCATAGCATTGAAACTTGTTAAATTGCATTAAAAGCTGATAATGGTGTTTTGTATGTTGTTAGTTTGTACGAGGAGTGCAATGCACTGAATTTATGATATGTACGTGCAAAAAGAGTCGTACATTTCCAGAGATTCTGTGGAAATAACTGTGAAAATTACATTTGAATGGTTATCTCCCGAATCTGTGTATTAGCACACACAAATGCCAACTAATAATACATTCCTACGTGTAAAGGTGGATGAAAGAAAACGGCTACGGAGGCTTTGAAACTTTCCGGCAAACAGAGAGAATTCGACTACGTAAGAGTGCTGTGATAATAGAGAATGTTGGATCTCAGGATTCGGGGATTTATGTCTGCTATGCGAACAACAGTCTCGGGTCAGACCGCCATCAGATAGATGTGGTAAGTCTGACATCTGGAAATACATCATTCCCCCAATGACAATGAATGTGGCATCCCATTCAACCCCACCCATGCTAATATCTAATATGCAGGCATTTACTACCTTGCACGAAATAAATGGAACAATAGTCCTCTCCGTTATTCTTATTAACTTCGAATGTATATGCATTGCGTATGAGTAGCTTTGTTTCATCTGGTGAATACATTAGAATCAACCTATTGCTAAATACATATGTGAATAAACTGTTAAAGCTTTGTTCATGTTGGAAATGTCTTTGGGTTTTAGGAAATATTTACTCTATCATCAGTGTATTTATTATTATATTTTCTTTTCAAGTGCAGTTATAAAATATCAATTAATAAATTCTACAAATCGAATATGATTATTGATGATGTTAATGTCAATTTTGAAGAAGGCCCATTCCGCCCAATAATGCTGGGTTCAAAGAATAATTTGCTGTCATGCATATGATAGTTACAGAAATTGTCAATGGCAATGCAATTAGTAAAGCATAAAAGATGAAATAGAAAGTAAAATGAAATTCTTAATTCAATTTTAGTAATGTAGTGGATTTAGGAGTAAACGATTTGTCTTGTTTGGCTTAATCCATGAAGCGAAGGCTTTTGTAGTGCGTGTGAGTTTGTAGTTAGATTTAGAGAGAGGGCAGTGTAAATAAAAGATGTTTATTGGATTATATGTTGTGTGTGTGTGTGAAGGTTGTGACAAGCTCTCTGGGTGTTCAAGTCCTTCCACTTGTGTTGACAGTGGATATTGGGAAAAGCGCGGACTTCACTTGCTGGACAAATATTCCCGAGGATTCTTCATCAACATCTCGACAAATAACATGGAAAAAAGACGGGGGTGAAGTACGAGCAAATTTAAGAATTTCCCTGAGTGCTTCTGGAGACAAACTGCATATTGCCACAGTTCAACGAGAAGACAAAGGGATCTACCAATGCTTTGTGAAATCCGATTCGGACATGTCTCAAGCATCAGCAGAACTTCGGCTTGGAGGTATGTCATCTGCCTTTGCGATATTTTCTCCTCTTTCTCCTATGTCTGTGTCAAACTTAAGCTCATAGAATCTCTAATGGCTATAGCTAAGTATAAAAAGTCAAAGACAATAGCTGCAATGTAAATATAAAGGCCACTTTATACTCTCAAATATTATAAAGGCTATTTTATACTATGCACTGTAACATAAAGACTAGTTTATACTCTTTATTTATACCTATAGTGCTTTGAAAGTCTACTGTATATGAGTAGGGCAGATCTTGTTAGTTGTTATTACTGTTACGGTTAGAAGTAAGGATATAAATACCTAATGGTAATAATATCTCTCTGAAAGAAGTAAATAGACAGTAGAATCCCATTGTAGTAGCATTAGCAAGAATGCCAATGGCAATTGTTCACCTTTCAGCACAAGAGAGAGAGAGAGAGAGAGTTACTCATATTATGTACATATAAGTGGGACTATTCGCTATGTGTAGGAGTTGAGAGTGAAAGCATACATAGAATTCCATAGGATCCGTATATGAGAGATATGTGGAGATATGGGCAATGGAATTGTGTAGACATGGACATAGTACGTACATGCTGGTGCTACATTGGAATGCGTCCCATCCCATCCACTTCAGTTCTGTCAGGATGGAAGAGTTGAAGTGGCTCGATACTTATGTGCATGTCAACATGATTTCCTGTCAGAGAACACAATAAGAGTAGTTCTTTTTTTTCAGTTGTCGTAGTCATGGCCTGTCTCCTCTGTCTCCTTTCCTCCGGTTAGGTAGCTCACCTTCTTTAATAATGTGCAGAGCGTATGTATTTGGTTATGGTGTGTGTGTAGTATCTCGTGTCGTGCCCTGTCTTCCGTTTTTATTCCCAAATCGCACGGTCGTGTCATGTTTAGCGGCTAGTATTTCATTTCTATTGTATCTTACTGTGAAATGACAGAAGAAATGTTCTAGCGTAGCCTACTTTGGCTCAACCGGCCCAATTCTTTTTACGAACAGTGGAAATTGATATGATCTGATGGGCTAGTGAACTTAGACATTTCACATCCTTCTCTTACGTAGTACTATACCTTACGTTATAGATACTTACTTTCTGCAAAGAGAAATCTAGGAATGCTAACTGTTAAATCTGTATAGGCATAATTTATATTCATTTCCTTTAAAATGATTAGGATGTAAAATCAATAGATTATGTGACCTAAAATGTGTTTTTCTCT
>JABASI010005963.1:0-11513 GCA_019776505.1 Tomocerus nigrus
ATACTTAATTTATGCTTTAGTATTATCGTTTAAAATAGTATTTTACGTTTGCTAACGCCCTAGATAACAGATTATTTTAGCTTTCGGGATTATGTACCTTTGTTTGTCTGCTAATGGCATTTTTTAAAACTTCAGCAGTCAGAAAAAGCTAAACGAAATATTTTCCTCTTTTTAAATCTCACAATTCTAATTCCAAAAAAGTCACAATGGGAAATTCCTTGTAAAATAGGAAAACAATGAATTTGAAAAAGGGACAATGTTTTGTTAACGCTTTTTCTGAGTTGCCAATGTACATTAAATGCGAATAGTACATGCATAAAAATAAAGAATATGAATCTAAATATTTAATAACTGCCAAGTAGAATAAAAAACGTTTGTTCTTTGTGCAATCGTTATTAATTTAAGTGGATCGTCTCTTAATGAATAAAATCATCCTCTTAAAATCCGGAATACCTATTTACTTGACTTTGAATAAATCTACTAGAATTAACTATGTAAAATTATTCAAGTAAACCTTATCTCACACACGGACTTACCTAGTTAGTCCACGTGTATTATTATACTTATTATTATTCAATAATATTATTGTAATTCATCTACATTAACTACATTGTATGGAAATATGGTAAGAAATAATTTACGAGAGCGCTAATAAAGTCGATGCTAGACCAATTAAATGACCATCCTGATATTTTCATCATTTTCTTAATTTTCATCATCATTAACATAATGAAGATTGATCTCATTTCTGTAGAAATGTTTTGTGAACTATAGTTCCACATAATTATACTGAAGGATTTTTAATTTTATTCTCGATATTTACAATCAGATAGTTTCTCATGACGTTATGTATGACCAAAAATAATGATGCAAGGAGATATGAGAGAATATTAATCGAAAAAATGGCAGTATTAGTAATTATTGATGTTTTATTCCGTAATAAGTACAAACAACTTGCCAGACGACATTCCTCGTATAAATTTTCACTACTAAATAATTACGATTACATAACAAAACAATAGATTTCATTTGTCACAAATTTCTACGTGTATAAATACGTAAACCTAAGGTGTAGAATGTCTCTTAAACTCTATTCTATACCATAGGAATAAAATGCGTGATGAGAATCACTTGAAAATGGAAAAGTTCAGTTGTTCAGTATTACAAGCGTATAAATTGAGTATTTACAGATATTTCACTTCTTCAGAAATCAAATACCTTAAAGCCAAACTAGAATTAAAATGAGACAGATAGTGGCAAAAATATGTAATTATTATGCATATAGTGAGGCTTAAAAATGTTTGATTAGCAAAAAGTTAAGTACATTTAGCTGCATTGGACAATTGACAAGAATTAATGTTTGATTGAGCTGAAAAATTAGGTTTTCATGCCAAGTATACAGCTATATAAAACCCTTTTAAATTACATAAATACAAAAAAAATAATAATTATAGTAGTTAATTGTAAAGGCCTAGGATTTACACGAGATAAAAATGTATCGCATTTTATCCTTCTCTCCTCAATTGCCTCCGTTTCCATCAGTCATATTACTTATTTTAGTATAAAAAAACAAAGCTGCTCCCGTCATTCTGCCCAGCTCAAGTCAAGAGCTCTCTCATCTTCGTAATAAATAATGCTTAGAGCTTTTTAGTAGTCACATTCTGCAAGTAAAGATAGAATTGACGTATAATATCGTGAGATAGACACAGAGACATATTATATAACAAAGTTATTACGTATAATATTATTATTATTATTTAGGCATGAGAACAGGTTGCATCGTTTGGTTATTCTTCCTGTTAAGGTAAGATAGGCGATTGTTGATTGATCTATTGTATTTATCTGCAGGTAGCTAAATAGGTTTCTATTCACAAAGTACAGTACACCTACACACTATCAAATACAGACATTTATTATTATGTACATGTAAGTAGGTATAGCATATTCACTTAATTTCTTACAGGTTTTAGCGAAAAGTTCCATTACATTCTCTATATAGACATTAGAACCACAAATTACATAAATTAGCGACAGACAGAGTACATATAAACTATTATTCATCCTTAATCAACATATTTAACCTATACGATAAGATTTATGCTAATAACTTCATTTTAGTATTCCTTTAGTGGTTAAGTTTCGGTAGGAGATGGATATCTATTAAAAGGAAGGGAGTTACTAATTGCATTATTACACTGCATATACCTTAAGTACATATTTCTGTACATTAATTTCTATTGTTTCTCTCAACTGACTATAAAAGCACTATAATAATCATTAGAATTACTGTTATTTTTTCTTCTTAGCTATGTTTATACTTATCATTATATAAATTGCAGAGATTGTTAAGCTTTTTTGATATTACTCTTCAGATATTTTTTCTGTAGCAAATCGATACACAACCAAGCTGGTAGCCACAACATAACGTTTCCTCTTTATACACATACAATGACTTTTTTTACGGTTTATGATTCCAATCATCTTTCTATGCCTCGTAATCTTTAAGTCTTTTCCGGTTAATACCTTTTTACGGAAAGATTGAACGTGAACATGAGCTGGAACTTATGCTAATCATAAAAATACATATATTCAGAGCATAATAGCACATATAGTGTATAAACAAGAGTTTTTTATAAGGGCGAGATAAAATTTTATGGAAAAAATAGTCAAATCTGATTATAAACATAAGAAGAAATAGACGAGACTTTTGCAAAAGTCAATAATAATATCTAATTCAGGGAATTACTGTATTACATGGGCAAATTGGCATTCTATATACATTTTGTAGCTAGAAAAACATCAAGTACTCGTGCTTTAGCTTTGCATTAGTATACAGTAATCGTATTATAAAGTTTCCCTTGGAAAATTTGTCCATTTTCTAAACTGCTTATTGCACTTGTTTACAAATGTCATTTTTTATTATGTATTCAATGCATGTCTAGAGTCTACTATATTATAACCACGTTCCATTTATGCCTGTTTCGTATCCAGTATACTTGTGAGCATTTAAGTACATTTGTTTTTCAGGCTTTAGCAGTACAAGAGGCCGTAAGTTTAAGTAGGTTATTGTTATTTGCTGAAGTAAACTCTTGCCAAAAGAGAGGAAAAGAGTCAGAAAGACAGAATTATCCAGAAAAGTTACAATTGAGGAAATGTTTATAATTATATTAAAGATTGAATGCCGACGGACGAGGGATTTGTGATTAGATTAATTCTGCTTGAGTTGGATTTTTGCATAGTAAGTAGTTAGAGTTGAGTTGCTTGACAATTTGTACCTCTGACAGTAATACTAATGAATGTTGTTGTAGATAATACTTATGATAATCGAGCAAATGCATTTTCAGATATATTCTGTTGGTTGGTTTTGGTTGATTTTGGTACTGTATATCATATCGATCGACTGAGTGAGGTTTCCTGGTTTTATACTTTTATGACAAATACTTGAGATTTTTATGGCTCTGGAGGAAGGGCCCACAGAACTGCAGTTTTATCCGCACTGGAACTTAAAAATGCGAACTCGGATGGGTGCCACCGCCCAGAAATGACTTTATCTTGATGTGAGGCGACCACAACGGAAGGAAGTGGCAGACTCAGGTCTCCTTGCAGATCTGTTAGCACTAGACGGTTATCATAGCCAGCAGATAACAAATAATAAGCTGCTGGAGAAAACCGAACGGAACGAACATCTGCAGAATGCGTTTTCATCGTTTGAATCTGACGCTGACCTCGGATATCGTACAGAACAATTGCTGCATCTTCGTGTCCAGCAATCATAAGTCTTCCTGATGGCTCAACACAAACGGAAGCAACCGCTGACTTTGTTGCTGACGTTGATGTCAACGGTGTCACCACATCCACACAACCTCGAGTTCGCAAATCCCAGAAACGAATTGTTTTATCTTGCGATCCACTGCAGAATATTTGACCTCCCCAGTTGTACAATGACAAAATCGCTCCTAATTCCCCAAAAAAGTAATTCGAATTTTAGTCAGTTATCCATTAATTTTGAATTTCTACCTGAGATTTATGATAAGAATGTGTTTACCTGTGTGTCCAGATAAAGCTTGGAAAGGTGTAGCTGTAGAACAATCTGTCACGTAGATTTTGCAATCTCCCGCACCACCACTGACCAGCAGTGATGTTTTATTGCTCACTTCTTCAATAAAGCAAATATCCCTAAATAATCAGTAAAAAATTAGTTATCCTTGCATTTTACTTTATTATGATCAGAATGACCACTGATTAAAAAGTGCATGAAATGGAAATCAAGCTCTTACCGAACTGTACCATCGTGCATGGACAATTCCACTTCTTGAGATCCCATCAACTCACTGCTGGAGATATCCTCAAACCGTAAAAGTTTTACAGTCTTATCATTACTTCCGGTTGCAAGAAGGTTTCCGTCGGGAGACCAACCCAAACAATAAATAGAGCCCTGTCGTAAAAACACATTTTACTACATGCATCCCACTTTTTTTACTTTAGTTTTATTCTTAGCTCGTATGTTCTTAACACGCAAGAGTTATATTAGACTATATGCCAAGATTGGATTTAGAATTAGGACTTACTTTATGATGTTTGGTCCTCTTAAAAAGAACAGTGGGCTGATAGGCCACATGATTTTCTGTCAGTTCACCCAAATCCGGATATGCACATACGCGAAGCGTTTTCGAATTGGAACCAATGGCATACACCTTTAAAAAAGAATTTATAATATTACGAGCTATTAACCGAATTAAATTTTGAAAAAATTAAAAAGCTATTCCATCTACAATCTACATATGAAAACATAGTAAAAATAATTGAGAATGAATATTAATAATTTCAAGTGATCTTTACTTATTTGACCCAGTCATTAAGAATTGATGATTTCATTCATAGCATGAACATAAAAGTAGCATTTCTATTTATTCGGTTTTTACTAGTGTTTCAAATATTTAGTAGTAGGACATGATCAGTGATCGGTTTTGTAAAATGCATGAGTTATTATTGGCCTGTCTGTATTCACAGGATTCGGGTAAATACTATTTTCCTTTCCATTTATTTGCACGAAAACCTTCTTGGTATTCGTACCCTTATAAATATAAGAAAATTATTTAGAACAGAGTGACGAGACGATTGACTTACTTTTCCAGCCGGATGAAATTCGGCGCATCTCACAGCTTGAACATCCTCTAAAATTGTCACGGAAAGGAATTTAGCCTTTGGTACGGAGCCATCGTCGGTATCCTACATTCCCAGAAAGAAAATAATGATTTTAGCCGAGGTACAAGAACACACAGACGAAAAGAGGATCTCGTAAAAGCAAACCACTTTGCTCAAATAATTCAATTTCCGTATATCAGACGCTCTATATTATTCGCACAGATGTATATCTCGTAACACTAACTTAAATTAAATCAACTATAGGGTATACATACATAATGGTTGTAAAACGGAGTATTTTCAAAGCATCTCCCAACTTCCTACACAACATCCTCATTTTCCTCATCATCGAAAGATGTACAAAACAAACTTATCAAGAACTGTGTACTACAGAAACAGTTAGTTTGAAAAGTGACGCACGACTCAAAGACAGATTTTCCATGCAAAACTCCTACAATTTCATCCCAGTGTTCTTTTCTTGGCTATTTACCATGCATGCTTAAATGGTAAAAATAGACTTAGAAAGATCGATGAATGCAGCGGGAAAATTATTTTAAGCCGATTTTTAGTAAAAAAAATGTTTTTGTCGGAAATGGTCAGGATTCTTATTGGTTACGCTTTAGTTTGTGGCAGAAGAAGGAGGATTTTGTATATAGTGGCCCTGAAAATTCAAACCACCCAGGATTGGACCCGTTAACATTGTGTACTCTCCTTTGCACTTTAATGCAATCATTTTAATTATTGCTTGCTATTTTTACCATTTTCCACTGAATGTTATCACACTAAAAGCCTCTTACGACTGGCAAGTGGGGAATGGTATTTTGTATACACTGTTTTCATCCGTGTAGGAAGCAACAGACGGTTTTCCTATGTTTGTCTACATAGTCTCATAAAGTATAAGTATCAACTAGGAACTAATCAATGCTCTACAAGAACATGCACGATCAGCCAGCGTCTAGAGCAACATTCTTAATTTTACAGCGTGTGTTTACGAATATTTACTTGACATGCAGTTCACGACTTACTCCTACATACATATATGCATCTCGAGTTTCACTTGTGACTCGTGTGACTAACAGTATTTTCCAAATGATCCTATGATTAAGAATTAGGAATGTTAACTCACATGAGTGGGGATCTGTCTGCCAGTGCCTGTTGCCGGGTCGTAAGCGTGTGCAGTGTGTGCTCGAGCTGCCGCTAATGTAATTCCATGTTGTCCGTAAACCTGATGTTGAATACTTGTCGGAGTTCTATTGGCGTCTTTTTCCATGGCCCTTGCAGAGCTGGAAGCTCCTTGGATAAATTTCGTATCTCTCTCAACGGTTGTTTGATGGAAGGAATCCCCTTGAAGGACCTCTCCAAATAATCGGTCCACGGAAGTCGTCATTGTTTTCAAATCTGCCTGTAAATCTCTTTCTCCCATGGCGCTACTCAAATGGAAGCTGGTACTGGCCATACTCCTGGAAAGTAAATCCGAAGCCGAGTCCATTATCGACACGGTCATCAGTGACCTTTGAGGTTTTGGCAATGGTTCTATATCTACTCTGAGGGATCTCCTTTGGAAAGGACATCCGAAAGTTTGAGTCGGAATACTTCGAAGCCAAGACAAAAGACTCAGATCCGATTCAGACAATTGGGCATCATTTAGAAGACTTGGAAAACGGAGGGAAAAATCCACGGGTGGACCACCTTGACTTGCTGAGCTGTTTCTCCCACTTAATTTATCGTTCGTCATTGCTTTCGATTGACAAAAATCCACGCACGTTTCATAAAGAAGTCCCTGAAGAAAATCATATGTCAGAAAATCAGTATTGAATCTCATTATGCATAAAATTGTGCATCTATTTTCCGCATTTCATACTTTAATAAGAAGTTGGACGAGTCTGTCGTTGGTAGCCACATTCAGACTTTTCGGGGGAACACTTGGGGGAGGTATAAACCGCTGAACTAGCGGACGTAGGTGGTTAAAACAAGCCAGACGAGCTGTGGAGCTTTTCCAATCTTTGTACTCGGGATGCTCAGCCAGCCTTGTCGGAGAGGTGAGAAGGAGACACAAGGAAGAATATTCATCCTTTGACTCACACACTCCCTCCAGCTCACTCAGCACCTGTAAACATACAAAATCCCAACAACTCAAATCACAAACTAATTCAAAATTCCTTACCTAAACAGGTTTTAAATCCACAAATACATTTACACACAACTCTCCCTTCCCTCGAACACTCAACGGCACATCCTGTTTTCCCATTTGCAAATGCAACTCAGTTTTATAGAAATTATAGAAAGTTCATTTTCTGTATTCCTAAAGCTTTGTAAACCATTGTGAAACAAATAATGCACCGAGGCTACCATAAACACTTGTCCGCAAACAGGATGTTACTTTGTGAGTGACCACCGACCGATGCCATGATGCTTAACATCAAATCAACTTATTTTACCCTTTCTTCTAAGTTTCTAATACGAATCTATTTTCCACATTTCCAAATTCTTAGATACAGGACATTATCAACAGATTGGATATTATAATACCTACGTATTAATATGCCTAAAATAAAATAATTTGGACCAACATTGGGTACCTACCTTATAATCTCCGTGAATCTAAATCTAAAAAATTAAATCAATAAATTGAGAAGATTTCACCTACTAGGCTAGTAATAATACGTCTATTATATTATGACAAATCAAAAAGGAAATTGGAATTAAAATTAAGATTGGGCATAATTTATCATAATATGATTCAGTTTCTAAATAATAGTAGTTGATAGGAAAACAGGCTCAAAGATTACAGATATAATGATCTTGCATTTGTTGAAAACATTACTCGTTTTCATCGTCTAATGAGATGTGAAGATGTAATTTATAATAAAATATATTTACATTTCAGATATCGATAAATACTTATATGCAGCGGTAGAAACTTCATTTACTGGTTTAAATGCCAATTGCAGCCCAAATAAATGCTGTACTCATCATCTTTATCAATCACGACGAAGGATATAAAGAGTGAACCAGCATGCCAAAGATTTGCACACATACAAGTTTGGAGTGGAGGTATTTACATATTACACTGCACCACATAGATAAGATAAGAAGACATAACGCGATCTTCCCACGCACATTCACCTAATTACCGTCATTTCGTCTACCTAAAGAATCCAATCGTAAGACATGATGACATTGACTGGCAAGAATTCCATGTCTGATATCACTCGAAGGCAATTCCATTCTCCTCTACTGCGAACTCAATGAACCTGATACCGTTAACTTGGTATTTCGTTTTTAATTTTAATTTATTTACATTAGTATATTCGTTAGATGCATCTTACAGCCATGCATGGGTTTAAATTATAAAGGATGTAACGAGAATGTTATTGCTTTCTCTAGATATTCTTGATTTTTTCCCGTTCTAATCTATTACATGGTGCATATGCAAAAAGCTAATGAATGTGCTACAAGAATCCTAATCTAAATGTACCAACAAGAAAAGTAAATTAGCTAAAACCATCTATAATTAATAATTACTAATGGAAAATGAGATTTCTATTGAAAGTAACTATCCTCTTGATTTATAGTTTCTGCCATCATAAAATTGACTTTTCAACGCAGGAAAATTTTCATTTAATTTTCCTCTAAGATTGCAGTTTGCAAAGTTATATTTGTATTTATTAGCCCTGAGGTTTTCAGTGCTTATTTGGGAAGTAGTAATTTTTTATCGTTCAAGAATCAATTTTCTCTTTCTGTACAGAGCTATCCGGGTTTTATGCGTCTAGCATAATATTTCGAAGAGAAACTTCGTCGTTAATCATTTTCTGTCGCTAATTCGGTACTTTTGTGTGGGACAGTTAAACTATCAATTAAGCACGTCTGTATTTTTTATTTACACATGTAAACTTTTGTTATATCGCTAGTTTGACTGTCATAAAAAAAGTCACAAATGAGTGACAGTATAAGGATGTGTAAGTAATGACTATAGGTAGAGAGGTAAGAATGAAGATAAGTCATCAGAGGAGAGCTATACTTTAGGAAGATGAGAGGAAGCAAAAAATTTGTCAACAAGTACCTTGACAAGTTCTTCAAGAAGTTGTGATTTATTATCATCTGTGATAGCCACACTGCTTCCTGTCGTAGTAGCTGCAACGTGAAGAGCGAGCATATCCAAAAAGCGATGTTTTAAAATGGTAGCCTTGACCTTCTTGCCTGGAAAAGAACGAAAGGCCTCTTCCAGGGGTTGTAAAAATTCGGACACATCATCCCATCGCCCGTCCACTACGAGAGACCTCAAGAAAATCAAATCTGGAGAGCCAATGACCTCGTTGACCACTGCAGATTCTCTCTCCAATTCCAATTGAGCTCCAGTAAGACCCCTCGATCCGAGAAATTCCAAAAGCAGATGAATCACATCTGATTCGGACAAAAGGAGTCTTTCCGTATCATCCGATGTCACACTAACACTCATTTTACTGATTTGAAACTAAAATTTCGTTGTCTCTAATTCATCTTCTAATTATGTATCAGCGAAATATCATTTTAATTATTATGAATCACTAAATACAATTGTTTCTAGTAAAGAAATCAGATCTTTAAGAGTTCCGAAGTCATCTTAATTCTGATTTATTCTTGAGAATGGTGAATTTGAACTTTAGAATCCAATAATGATAAATAAATTGAAGATGCACAGTTATGAATTGATAATTAACATGCACGTTTTCAACTGTGTTCCAAATAAAATCAACACTCTGATTTGAGTTGTAGGAATATTGAGCAGGAGATTTGTTGAATTTTTGTTTCCGGTACGGAATCAGCTAGTGTTTAGTTTCTGGGATATGGGATTGTAAGTGAATTTGTACATTCTCCTCCGGCACGGTTCAGTTGATGACTGATGAACTCTCTTCTTCTTGTGTGAATCTGTTGGCCAGACTCGCTAGACTTGTCTTCAGTCAGACAGAGCTCCAATTCTTATAGCTAACTTTACTCTGTTCTTCAAGAATCTTCAATCTTGCTGAATGCTTTTATTTCTTCCTCTTCTCTTGCAACACTATTATACTATTTCTTATCACGGCTAAGTTTATATCTCGAAAACATCTCTCTCTCTCTCTCTCTACTCGGCAGTAGTTGGTATAGTCGAAGAATTTGTAACAACACTATAGTTAGATTACGAATCTATTGCTATCACTCTATATCTATTTAGCAATAGTGTACCATACAATCTACGGATATAGAGTGAAGGAAACAATAGGAAATTGGAATCACATTCCTAAACATTCGTTTTACATACAAAGTTTGTAAATGTACACAAATGTCTTTGACTAGCAGCATAGAGAGTAGTAGTTGATGTTCAGAGTGTGTTTGTGGATTTCGGCTCTATTTGCATTGCACTTCTGAGTCTTTAGCCACATCGTAAACGAGAAGTAATCTTTATTATTGTTATTAGCTCAGAGTATTAGTCCAACCACAGAATTAAATCACTCACTGACTCATTGTTTGTGTTTTGTGTTGTTGATCCTGGTCGTTGTTGTGCAAATCTATAACCCTTCTTCCTATTCCATGTAATACGATGAACGTAGTAGTACCTGATATCTGAATGTTACATTTTGTATTTGGTGTGTGTAGGCTTTGAGCTAGTTTACAGGTTTCAGCTTTAACTTTTGAGTTCAAATCAAATGGACTGGGCAAGACTGGACTCAAACTCAACTTGGCTTCCTTTTGTCTTACTCTTTTCTGTAGCTACCAGCTGTGAAGTGAACAGCCTTTACTTTTACTTTAAGCTTCACTTATCAACACACAACTTTTCCACTCAAAGATCATACATTAAACAAACTACATTCTTCATATATACACTTACTATATTTACAACACATATACCTACTTACTCATTTTCCTATTATGGCTATCTAGTTTCATTCACTCTTCATATTAGCATTCCCTAGACGCGTAAACTGCTTATCCGATATGATCTACCTTTTTTAGTCGATCATCTAGATCATTATCTATTCAATTGCCTCGTAAAACATTTCATTTCCATTACGTTTCCAAACCTTAGCAAATAATATCAGTATAGCTTGTAAAAAAACGACAATTCTATATAAACGTATTACATTCGTAATCATCATCATAACAGAAAGAATGCGTAAAAAATACAAGATCTCAACCGAGACAAATTGTTGTGGATATACACACAAACCCATAGCATAGATCCTCTTGATTCATACAATTTCACTATATATACAGGGATATCCAAAAGTATGTCCACACGGTCTAGGCCCTCTACCTCCTAAACGGAGGCTGCTACGGAAATGAGGCGACCACTATTTGAAAGAGGACAAAATTTGCAACAATAAATTAGGCCGTCCTGAACTTGGGCGATC
>JABASI010005964.1:0-11512 GCA_019776505.1 Tomocerus nigrus
GATTACTACGCATCAAATTTTCTTTCTGGAGATTAATTTAATGCTGTTTCATTCGTTTACGTAGATTTAAAGAGATGCGGATACTTGTTGTGTGTGCTCTTAAAATAATTAAAAGTCTGACTGTGTAAAGTTTTGTATCATGAATACAGGGATGCGTATATGAATATGAATACTATTAATTGTCATCTTGATTTACAGTATAAGTATAGCGTAAACATTTGAACTACTTATAAATACCTTAATCAAGTTCAATTCCTTAAATTATTACTATAATTAAATGCGTCTATTTGTATTCTCAGAACCTGGAATAACAGTTCCACAAAAAGGGAAATGGTGACGTATACTATTGGTAAAGAGCGTTTTGAGAATAGGAAGATATGTGGATTGTTAAAAACTTTCTGGACGTTCAGGTTCATAAATCATAATTCATAACCAGGAAATACACGAAGTTGCACATTAGTAATAGCAGATTGTTATTGTAAATTAGGTATAGGGTTCAAGGTCCATCCATACACATCCGTAACTACGTGCCATATTTACTGTATAATATTTTGACAATTTACTACTGGGAATAGCGAAAGAACCGTGCCATAATGTTCAATTTCTGTTTCTTCGTGTCCAGCAATAAACCAGTAAAATCTAGCTTGTAAATAAATAAAAATGTTTCGGGGATATTGAGACTTGTATGATTTCCAATAAAATGAGAAAATTCCTTTCTCCTTCAAAGCTTACCTATCCTCTGTTCCTTTTCCCTTTATTTACCGTTCCAGCGTAATCGCATTGGAAAGTATGTTGGAGGTAGAAAGTAGAAAGCTATTCTTGTAGAGGGAAAGAGAAAGTTAGTGGCTATACTTCCAAATGGAAAGCAACATGTGAGAGTTTAGAATAAATAGAATGTCTTTAGTAGAGCTATAATAAAGCATGGTCGCCATTATCTTAAATCTTCTTTTCGATAAGAGTCCATTTCTCATTGTTAGAATGCTAAAATAATTCTTGTTCAAAAGGAAGGGAGGGATTCTAAAGAAACTTTCAGTTTCTTTTCCAACAATAAAAATATTAGTGCATAGGCTAGGATTAGGAGAAAAAGGAATCTTTCCACATTCAAAGACTGTCCAGGCAAGAAACAGGAGTTTAGTCAAGTGTATGTAATATTGCAGTTAGGTGAGCAGTGAGGTATTTAGTAGTTAGAGGAGTTGGAGCCTAGGGCCAGGGCCAACAAACAAACCAATTCAGGTGTAGCGAATTTTGTGGAGGGAGAGAGGGTATATTTTTGGTAGCTGAGCCATAAGTTCTTGTGGAGCATGGTTCTATGCACATTAGTTGCTAATACAGACGGTGAAATAATGGTGGTAGTAGGGCCCAATAAAATTCCCTAGTAAGTTATATTTATTGCACAGACAAGGAAAGGATGTTTGCGGATCTGTCTTGTGATTCTTAATATAAGTGGCGTAGTGGCTGATGATAAAGCATGACAAGAAAACGGATCGAATGCTAGAATAGAAAGTAGTGACTGGGACTTTTGCCTTGTTTCACCATGCGGAAAAGGTGGCTTGCAGAAATTCCCTCTGTTTTGCTTTCAACTTGAGTAGTAATGCAGGGGAATGGGGAAAGAAGTCGGGGAGAATGGAACTATGCAGTAAATAAAGAGCACAATACTGGAGTGTGGAATTGTAGAACAAAGTTGAAATCGTGTGCCGGTCCGGGAAATCATGTGTAAGCCATTCTGTAGGGATTTATTCCTGTGGCATTCAATGCCCCAGCTTGTTCCTACGTCCTACCCTACCACGACGGACTCCTACGGATGTTCTCCTACATAACATACACTCTCCTTTCTCTCTCTCTCTCTCTCTCTCGATATGTTTCAAAGGAAGACTTGACTTACTACATATTGTGTGTATGTTTACTCTCTGGGCTCTCAACTACGTAACTCAACTCTTCTGTTCTCTTTCTATTCAACTGTAGATGGATTGAACTGCACTGAATTGCTACTTATATTACGTTAGGCACCGGTTTACGATGTTGCGAATGCTAAGGAGTCCTGTGCTGTGTTTCCGCCAGTTGAGACTTCAGACTCATGTTCCTAGCTATACTTCGCCAATCTACAAATATTTATGTGTACTTTCGAGTTGAATTAGAGCGTACGTCAGAGTCAGATACGTACGACGACTACTTATGTGTGTACAGTATAGCCACTAAATTGAATGACAGTCTTACTCTTTGTACATACTTCAAGGAAAAGCGTCATTTGTGATGCTATCAATATTATGCATTAAGTGACATTGCCATGTATGTAAGTTCTTTGGGATTCAGTTTCCATTTTCTTCTTCAGTCTGAAACCAACCACGTCCTCCAAACACATCTTCACTAAATTAAATACATACCAGTGCGGATACTGCTGGTTTTAGACCAGAACACTGAAATTCTTTCTCTCCGTTTTAACAGCTTTTTTATTTGCTTTGCATGTTTTTCATGTTCTGTGGCTTCGGTATACATGGCAAAAAGGTACTCATTTGTACTTTAGAGTCATGCGTGCCTTGCCTGCACTGCAATATGCACTTTATTTGTTTTCTTTAAAGAACTGGTTAATATTATATTCTCCCCATTTTTGTTCATATTAAATAAATATATCTGTCGAAGGCCGTAAGCCACAATGGGCGCCCTGCTCGTTGCTTACTGGACTAGCAATAAATAATATTAACTGAGCTAAAATGAATAGTATTAAAATTAACGGTAACTATTTTGTCTTACCTCAAAATTCCTTACGCAGATGACTTTCCCCGTGTCGAAACCAATGCTTAAAATTATTTCCTCTCTAGATGTCTTTCTAGGTCAAAATAACAAAAAAAAATTTAACGGCCATTAGCAGTTTACGAAAAATTAAAAAAAGACATGTTAAGTATTTAATTATTTAAAATTTGATGACTATACTAACTTTACTAATTACTAATACTAAATACTACACCATTGCAGTGTACGTTATTTGACAATCATTGTAACCGGTCGGATTTTCAGGAAAAGAAGAGTTCGAAACTGTAAATAATACTAAATCGCCTTGGGTTAGTGCCATAATAAAATCTAGGCCAGTCACCGAAGAGCCCGATGAGACTTATGAACTCACTCATCTATTATATACGTAATAGTACCTTCAGTAGGTATGTATAACGTGCCTCGGAAGACTAAAATCCAATATTGTATTTTATAACGTAGCAATCTGACGTGTCTCAATCGTGATCTTTAGTGTTTGCAATCATGTGCACGTTTCATAAGCATAGTATGTGCAAATTATTATTCTGAGAATTTTTCGCTAGATGAAAGATAGATAAATAGATTTTCCTGCTGTTGTGTGCAGGCAATAAAATTGTCGGAAACGGAAACAGGCTAAATAACTGTGTATTTACAATACAAAGAGTAAATCTCTGAAGTTGCCCTCAGATGCACTACTTACATCCAGCTGTGAACTTATCAATGCAATTTTCTTTTTTCAGTGGAGCTATCCTTCCTCGTCTGGGGAATTCGACTGTGTATTGTCGTGAGAAAAGCACCATCAGAATTCAATGAGAGTAAATTTATCTCTTTAGCCATCTATAACGAATTCCTGCTCAGCCTCTTTCTCAATATTTCCATGTAAGTAACATTTTTGTGACACTTCCATGCAGTAGCCTACTGAATATTATTGCTTTGCCTTTTGTTTAGTCGTTTAGTGTCAAAGGGCTTCTAAAGAAAATCCAACCGTAGATACAGTGTTGGTTGTTAGACCTTTGATATTAGCAACTCAAATCTTTTGCTGGAAAAAAAACATATTTACCTTCCCAGTTACTTCCCATACACCAGTTATTACAGACATTTTTATTCATTCGCTAGAATCTGGAAGTATTTCCCGTTTTCTCAGCTTGGTTCAAAGACAATTCCATTATACATAAATACCATGTTTTTTAAAACACAAATACCTACGTTTTTTTACCAAACGTATATTATAAGTATGGATCAAAAGAATAACTTTTCTTGGTGATGCATTATGTTTTCACGTCAATTGTGTTGCACTGGTAAAAGTGACGTACCTACTATTTGAAACGGTGCATTACATTGACATCGCTTTTTGTTTTCCTCAATGCTTACATCTGAATAAAACAAAGGAGTTCACTGATTTCAATAATCTAAAAAGCTCCAGAACAGAGTATTTCTAAAAAAATAACAATTAAATATGTGTCCATAAACTGTATAGAAAACTTCTTTATTTTTTCCTTGTATTTTTAAGTACCTTACATGTATGTAGTTATATAACGACACATTGACACATAGGTTAATCAAAGTAACTGACATGACATATCGATTTTCTTTTCCATGCTTTAATTGCGGCATACACTTTTACGACAGTTCATAGTTACGTTTACGTTTAAAACTTTTAGAAACGTTAATTTTATTTTGGTTTGGTGAAAGTGGGTGCAATTTTTATTGAAGTTATTTAGTGTATGGAAAATGGAAAACGGGATGTCAGCTACTTTTGTGCGCGCTCTGTATAACAACTAAGCCACTATACTATAGCATACAGCGCAGTAAAACTGCTTATTTAGTTCAATGAAATGGTTCAAAGCCCTACTCGACTCATGTCGCTATACCTGGCTATAATTAGAGTGGATGCTGTATAAAGCACATATTAACCTGTAAGAATAACTGGACAGGTTGTATTGTACGTTGTGCGTACTTCATTTGAAAAGTCTCTTTGATCTTTTGTTGTATGCATGGAATTTTGTCGCTCTGTTCTGTACCATTGGCATTGGCATTAGGAACTGGGTTTGTTTGCTGTTTGTAATTTTTTTCAGTAAAAAGTTTTCGATGTTTACGAAATACTAACTCTCGTGAAATTATTATTTTTAATTTTTTTAACAGCAACTGTGAATTGTGGACAAAAGTGCGCAATTTCTAATGCTTAAATGCTATAATAAAAGCAATCTATAATATTCCATTCATCACGTAATATAATACTTCATTCAATTTCAAAGAACCAGTTCTACGTAGGTTCTTGCTCGTGCATGTGACAATTTAAGCTAACATGGCATTTGCTCTTCCTCTTTGGATGTTCATTTGTTTAATGAGGGGTCTTGCTAATGAGTAAGCAGTCTGTAGAATAATTTGAGATGTTCTTGGCTTTTACGGATAAAATTTACATGAACTACATTTTCTGTCTTCCAGGTTATTTCTTCAGTCGCCTGCCAATCCAGATTTGCTTTACATTATTTTCTTTTGTCACGTTCAACTCACCATGACGCTTCTTCTATGTCTCATATTCGGCAGTAAAGTAAGTTCATTTCTCTTTCATTCCCATTGTGTACTGTCTCTTTATAGAGTAATATGACTCATTTCTGGAGAGAGAAGTCTTTTTATTACGTGTAGGCCATCTACTACTCTTTCATTTTACTTGGCTTGTAAAGTACCAAGCTACTATAACTCTTTTCCTTTATGTCCCTATAATCCTTCATGCATTAAGTTTTCAAGGGTGAAAAATTCAGTTAAACTACAGAGGTGTTTTATTCCGTAGAAACTCATTTTAACTTAGTGTAGCCTGTCATTAAGCCTTCTAAACGAATTGCTCTTTTCTTCTAATACTTAAAGCTACATGTCTACTAAATATATCTATAATGAAAAATTTTATGCCATACATCTAAGTCTCATGCTTAAGATATTCCATCGTAAAAACACATTTCGATTTTTCCCTATTTATTTAAACAGAGAACCCACAGATATGTTTATTAATATTTTTTCCACTCTACATTGAAATCAGTCAGGTTTCGGTACACGTAATTTGTGTACAACCTTTTAGGTAAATCCTATGTTAACGTTTGGGGGAAACGGCAAGGAGCATTTGTAAACAGCGAGCATACACCAAACACTGCTCAACACGAACACACAATGCACGGAATAGCAAAATCGTCCTTCCTAGCCTTGCGTTCTCATTTAGGCTATAAAATCGGCCATTCTGTCCGATAACTCTCGAATTCCTTGACGGTAGCTCGGACATATAGTGTTAAGTTCAAAATTGACCTTCTGGCGAAGAATAGTTCACCTTCTGGGGAGCTAATTCAATTTTTCTCAGTGACTTGTCTATTAGTAAAATAGATTGTATAGATCACGAGGAACTAATTCGGGGAAAACGATACCTGCATATTTACTAACTACCGTGTAGTATGTACCGTATTGGTAACTTTATTTTTCATTGATCTAAGTTTAATACTGTACTCTCGCACAGTACAGATAGTTCTGTCATGTGTTATTACATATTCCGTAAGATTTAGAGCTGTTATAATTAATGTAGTAGGTAAATATATTTAAATGTAGGTAACTATTTACCTATGTTAATAAAGCAGCATAAAATGTTCCAGTGTTAATGGCGAAGAGCAATTCTTAGAATTAGCCACATAGTGTGGAGAGTGGTGGATGAAAAGTCACAACTACCTAACGTTGTACAGATACATTATTTCATTAATTAGGGCTTTTCTCTATGCATAACTGTGTGTGTACTGTTCTGTTTAGCAAAGATCAACTTAAATGGCATAATATTAATGAAATGGGAATAGCTCCTTTGATAATAATAACTATAACATTTATGTGCTTACTGTAGTATCGCAGTTGTATCATGAGTTATTAAATATTCCGTAACATTTTGCGATAGGTATTTGAAGCTATAGTAAATTATATAATAATATTAATATATTTAGATGCTGTGCAGTGTAATTAAGGTTGAACACCAACTCTTAGAACAAGTCACATAATGTGGTGGATGAAAGGTCATGTCATAACGACCTAACATCGTAACATTAATTAATTAATTAAATCTTTTCTCTGAGTACACAACTGTGTGTGTTTTATAATGTTATGTTTAGTAAGGGTCCATTTAAATGTTTCACGAGTTAGAGCAGCACATGCACAAGGAGACACAGATAAATATTATGTTACCGAGCAGAGCCAGGGTGCACGTAATAAAATGATAAGATAGTACCTACCTTACCTATGTATTATGTATTGCTTATGGCACCCTAGGTAGGTATCTACTTCCGCCTTAAAACTAAGCACGTATAAAATATAAAATATTACCTAGCTCTCAGATTTGTTGTCAATCTTTGCCTCTTAGCTAAGATTTGCTTTTCAAATTTACAGAGCCCGAGAGGCCTTCCTATTATTCAGCGTGTATGCGGCAATAATAATTTCAGTTAGCATTGTATTCAAAAGCTACTGAAATCGTCCAGGAAATCATTGATAAAGTTGCAGTGTCAACATCCCCCATAACTTCGTAAACTATTAATCATGATCAGAATTGTTTCCTGTCAAGATAAGTCGAGCGTGGAGACGAATTTACGTTGTTTGTCAACACAACTGCAAAATTAGTTGTGCGAAAGATGCTGAACGGAAGCAAAGCGTTGATACTAAATAGTGCTGCAGCAGTTCATGAATTTTGTATTACCTACCTACTATTGTCATTGTCTGCCTTTACGCTTTCTAAAGCAAAGATGTAGTTTTTCAAACGTGTCTCACTTTCTTAGTAAAGGAGGTTTTCAAAGTTCAGATTGTGTTAGCTTTAAAGTAGTGCCAACATACCAACACTTGGTGGAAGCAATATTTAATGTACTGTCCTATATGTACCATATAACATACTAACTAACTGAAGTATACTAACCAAACAGAGTAGTTATTACTAAGATATTTAAAGGTGTTTATAGTATAATGTATACTATTCATTACGCATAGCTGCAATACATAGGTAACCTGTACGCAGTACATTTTAACTGAAAACCCTGTATCCGCACTATTGCACTCTATTGTAGTTTGTACAGTTGTAAAATACTGAAAAATTGTTTTTAAAACCATGCAGTGATAAAACTAATGCAATTCACCCCATGGCAAATAATCCATTTGGTTAAAATGTAATTTGAATAGGAACAGCTTCAAAATTGATTAGCACTTGACAGCAATTGGAAATCTAGAGTAGGTATAGACAAGTATGAAGCCTATCTTTATGTTACAGTGTCAATTGTCGATTATTCTGACAGTCAAGATTAGCTGGTGTGAATTATTTCACTAATTGAGAACTTGATCTGATTTTCCTCTTGGATTTATTTCACCATTTTTATTTCACTAAGCACTACCAAAGTCGTAGTATACTTAACTTGTGGTTCGGTATTTTGTAAGGCCGGAACCTGCTAGGACGAATGGCATTCTTCGTACATTTAGTTAGGAAATCCCTATTTCCTGGGCAATTTTTCTTGCCTCGTTTCGCCCTCCTGTTTCTGAACTGATAAACGGTTCTTTAATTTGGAAATCGTTTTAGTTCTAGCCGTTCGCTAACGTTTCCTCCGAACCGTACTAGAAACTGATCCTGTCTTATTAACACGATAAATGTGACTACAACTGCAACTATTTGGTGAAACACATTTCTCTCTGGAATTTCATCGGCTAAATTCTTCGACAGCCTTTCTCAAGGAAATGTATTTCCACACAATATTCTTTCAATTTTGGTTCTTTACTCAATATTGGAAGTCTTATTCTACCGTACTACATAAGCATAATGCACTATCACAGCCGGTAACCCATATGTGATCGAGAAAATCATTGATGATTTTATGAGAAAAGTGCTTATAATATATGGTGAAAACTGTACTTAAAATGAAACCTGGGCTGGGCTGGGCTGTAGCAAATTAATTCAAAACTGCATTAAAATGTGTGTGTCAAAAACCGATAAGAAAATGGTTATTTTAAACTGGCCTCAGTTGCGCTTAATAAAATGTTTTCAGAAACTACCGTGCTTATCCGTATGAAAAATTGTAGTCTTTTCGTAAATGTAAATAGGCCGCTTTGCGTGATATCCTAACTACATTGATAGAATGCTGATTAGGTTAGCATTAGCAGCACAGAGCACACAAAAGAGCAGCAGAGGTGATAGGACTCTAGTGAAACAGATTTAAAGGTTCATAGTGGTTTATTACTATAGAAGATCGACTGAAGTCTGAAGTAGAGCAGAACAGGGTTGAGTAATTTGGCTAACCTCCGGTCATATTACTTTGAAATACTGCTAACGCGTTTGTATAATTTAACGAGCTGAGCTATGCGATCTTGAACAGACTCTTGTGCTTCTAGAAATGTGATTCTCGTCGCAATTTTGTAGAGAAAGTGCTGGCTGCATTTTGATTTGAGTTTTGCTATTGCCAGATTTGAGTTACTTATTGCAGTTCGCTACACTAACTGGAGTAATATTTATGTTTAGGTATATTATGGAAAGGTATAGCAAATGCATGCATTACATCTACAAAATCTACATCTAAATAAAGTAGCTAATGTACACAGACGCGCAAATAAATCTGAGACGCTTTCGGCATCTAAATTAATATGGCATGATATTAGACAGATAGAAACATGATATTATTATAGATATGCATGTAGGTACCTTCATAGTATTCAAGTAGAATTTTCTTTTGTATAAATAATGTGGCTCGCTCCCATATGTCTCGGTGCATATTAAATGCATTTTGGCATTTTACATACATTATTCGTTTTCCGTATCCAGAGTTGAATGAGAACGTTTAAATATTTGTCACTGCATCATCTACGTGAGGGTAAATTTACTGTACATTCATATCTAGACTCTAGAGTAAGACGCATTATTAGAACTACTCTCTATTCATGTTGAACCTGTAGGGCAAGTTCAAAAACCATAAATCAATACTATAAACATGCTACATTCCCTGTAGATGATACATGTAGTCACGTATTCATAACTCATACCTTCTCTGCAGTAAATAATCTCAGAATAAAACAAAAACAGTAAACCACTGCAAGGTGTGCTCTTTATTTGAAATCCTATTTGGCTCAAAAGCATCCGTTGTATGAAATATTGAAAGGATTTTACGTTTTAATTGTGTGTACTGTGTAATGTGAAAGTATTTTGCAAGAGGTTTATTTTCGGTTGTTCTTCGGAAGTAGAGGTACCTAATTAACTTGAATCTTTTCCTTTTGAAGGCTTACATGGTATTCCGTGGCCAGGGGAAAGGAGGCTCGGAAGACTCGAGACAGCCAACTTCTAAATTCATTAGCAACAAGAATAGATCTGGGGGACCAACTACAAAGCAGCCTAGTGGCCACAACTCTACGGGTCTTCATTCATCTACAACCTCTAATACTGGCCCTGATCCGAATGTCAATCCCCGACTTTCGGAAGATGTTCAGGTATGCTTTCAAATTTTCGACTGTATGCATGTGCTACTATATAGTCTGTATTCAATGGTAGTGCGTATGAATATACCGTGCTTCCTTTTGTGACTATTATTATGTAAGATGCTATGATTTCAAAGGACGTCTTTTGTTTTCTGTTTCCATTACATTTAGCGGTAATGAGGATGTGTCGTACTATGTGGGTTCCCACTACATTGAACTTGTATGGTAACACTCCTGTCATTTCCGTGAAAGTATAGTCTTCTGAACTAGGAGGAATACTGAAAGTATGTCATCGTAAGCTTTTGACGAAGATCGTGATCCTTCCACTCCACACATACACACAAATTAGTACTACAACTTTCACTAGAAATCTCATGTCTCACAGTGTCCCTATTGATGTATGTAGAGTGCTTGCCTTATGTATTACTGTTACTTTCCTGTACTACAGCACTATACTACGCTGCAACCTGTTATAAGTCACAATTTTTCAATAGTATAACAGACATGTAATATGTCAAAATTTTTACGATACATAATATAGTAATAGGACAGCCGTTTAAAAAGCTTAGTATTTTTATATTGATATATTGTTACAAAAAGCGGAGCAAATATTACCAAAAAATGAGACTTGCAATAATTACTATTATAGGACGGAGAACACTATTACCGTATCATCTCTAATAACTTCCTGACTATTAGAAATTATGGCTGTTATAAGTAGTTATAAGTAACTACTACTAAGTATTAATTACAATTAGTATCCACCTCAAGCTTTTTAGCTTGCTTAGGCATTTTAAGAACTTCTAACGAAAAAAAGTTTTATGTGAAAGTAGGGAAAGGCATTGGAATTTATTGAGTTGCAAGAGCATGTTAAGGTGTTGTGGAAGCAGAAGCTTGAGGCTCGTGTCTGCTGTACACGTAGGTAAACTTAATTAAATGGTTCTTTCTCTTTCGAACTCCTTTAGAGTTTATCCCGTTCAAAGAGTTATTTTATGATCCTTGTATATTTGTTTGAGCAGTGAACACTCGTTAATCTTTAGATAATCTAAGCTTCCGGCAATTTGGTTAATAATGTGGAGAGTCGAGTAGAGGTTGTAAGTGCGAGGTACAAATTAAATGCTGAGGAATATAACTTCATCCAACTATACCTCCCATTGGTTTTCATAAATGGTCAAGGGACCAAGTCTTCACTTTTGCTTTTTAGGTATTACTAATACCAAAGCATCACTCAGATAATTATACTTGTAAGAATAATCAATATATTTTACGAATAATCCCCTTGTACTACTACAGCTAAAGTTAGATGATAGTT
>JABASI010005965.1:0-11511 GCA_019776505.1 Tomocerus nigrus
AAGCATGATGAATTTCCAACTGCAGCAGTAGTCAATATTAATAAGGTAATTTAATTTGGCACGACAGGGGCATTAATTACAGCCTTATACCTCAGTATGATTTGATTGAGGTGGTGATATCAATATGAACTCGTGTAATATGGGATGAAATCATAAAAAGTATATTATTAAAATTGGTGAGTTAGTTAATAGTGTCTGATAGTCTAATGTAAGTATGAACGGGTCTGCTAGTGGATTTGGAATGAATAGAAAGGTTGTCGGACGCTGCGAATCGGTCGTAGGACTTTGATTTTATTAGAAAACCTGAATTCATACACACACTACAGAGTGGAGTAGTGAAAAACAAAGAAAAACAGCGAGAAGACGACACATGACTTTTTGTCCTTAGACCTCCTGGCAGGTGGGCCCATCAAAAGCACGTACTACCAAGAGCAATCAACCAATCAGTCCTAAAACGTCTGAACCGCACTTTACTTATGTTCACTTACGTCTTACTTAACTTATAGTAATTAAACTTAAACTTAGAGTAGTCTCACGTAATTTGCTTACTTACACTTACATATATTTAAGTTACGACGACGTATGTACTTAGGTTTTTAGCCTTACAGTTAACTAAACGTAGCCTGGCCTTTATGTACAATTTTTATGTATTTCTGTCTCTATAAGTAATCTGTATGTCGGTACGGTAGAGTACGGTACTGCACTGCACTGTACTGAATTATTATTATATTTATATAGAATTAGCTATATGTATGTCTGAATCTGACCTGTACTCACAGTAATTAGTAATTACATTTACATACGCTGCTACTTCAATTCATAACAGTGTAGGTAATAACAACATAATGAATGGATCTGATGACAAGATTCTCGATTGAGGTATGTATGTATTTATGTACGTTTATCTACGCTCTGTATGTCTGCTTTGTATGTAGTATTACGATACGATACGGCGCTTCATCTGCAGCCATTGATGCACTGCGTGAAACTGGATTGTTAAATCACACGTCTGTCTCCGTAAAAAACAATCTGTGTGTTTCCCCGAATTAAAACTTTTTTTGTTATAGACTCACTCCGAAGAGAGAGAGAGCCGACTCCTTCGTTACCTCTACCAAGTTTAGCACATAGACATTTACGCTTTGTAAACAAGTCGCTACATAACAGATCAACACACACATCTGAATTTGAATTCCTTCGCCTGCCGTTTCTTTACATTGTGGATTCTTTTTCCTTCATCCTCAAACTCGTAAGAAGAAATGGGTTTGGTTAGTGTAGCTAGTTTTTTTTATAGATTAGTAGTAGTGTAGATTATTATTAGCTGATAGTATGCAATGCAGTGACGGATCACGTTTTAATTTCCAAGTCAGTTGTTTTCATTTTCCTTAGTTAATTATTTTTAGGTGGTAGTTTTAGTACATTAGTTGTTATATGGTATTATTTAACGTTAGCATAGTTTATAATGGAGCTTAGTATTTATATTATTATTTCCTTCCGGTTATTTCTTAGGTAGTAAAATGGCGCTACAACACTGCACTGGTACTCACTGATTGATATTATGAGATAAGATTATTTATATAGGTAGTAAGTTAAGAAGGCGCTTAGCAGAGCAAAAATTAACATAAAAGAACAGGTGTAGTTTTTTGTTTAAAAAGCAGCAGAAAGAGAGATGCGAGAACGCATCGCATAATTTATTCGTGTGATGAGAAAAACTTCTAATTGTTTGTCTACTAATTATTTTTTGGTAAACCTCTCTCTTCATCTTTCGTGGACAACGTGGCCATCATTTTTCTACAAGTGTTAATTAACTAATCATAGATAGGCATGATTATAACAATCATTATTATAATCAAATCGTTGACAGTATTCAATACTCATTCCACTCGTAATGTAACTTAACTCTGATCTTAAGTATTCTTAGCTTGTCATTAACGACAACTTCTCTGTTGTCACTCAACTTCTATCCGTTGCCTTCAATTTTTTTTCATTCAATTTTGATGAGGGAATGGCCGCGCTTCTTATTCTTAGTACGTAGTAGGTTGCAATTTGAAATTTGGGGTCAGGAGAGGATTGAGGAGAAGGGCAGTTAGGTAAAAGTAGTAGTATGAGGGTTAAGGTGTTTAGTTGATAGTGTATGTTGGTTTCGACTTCCGACGTTGGGGATGGCGTACATTGGGAACTTAATCATTACGGGTTTTGTTGAGATGTCGTGGAATCGGGAGTGGCCGCTGACGTCGTCTCTGGCGGTTGGATTAATTCCGTCCCGCCACTGTTCTCCTGTTGAGTCGATGGTCCGGCAGGACCCGCTGCGTGAGGCGGAATCAGAGCCTGGTTCAGGTGTTGCTGGATGCCCAGCTCTGCAAAACCCAACAAAAGATAAATAATCAATAAAATCAATGAAACTTACATAACACAAAACACAGCTTCACTAACTTTATCAAACTTTCGCTTAGCTTCTATCATTTATTCACTCTCCTTTTGTTCTCACGGTTTTTACTGTCTTTTTAAAAATAGTTTCTGAGAGAGGATCCAATCCAAACAACGAATAATAATGGCACTAATAGCATTAAACCACTATACTAACTTTTTTAAACAAGCGTTGCGTTTTGTTATATCCTGCAGAAACTAGCATGGGTATACATGAGGGAACTAGTTAATTTTGAGTCTAAATATAAGTAAGTCAAAGAAAAAGTAATAAAATCTCTGCTTTTTAGACACCATTGCTTATTTGCTTACTAAAAGTTATAACAGATGCCAAGCTTTATCCCACAGTTAATTAATGCAGTTTGTTTACGGTAAAAAAAGAATAGACTGAGGAGATGTTCAAAAAAAGTTGGAAATGATGGAAACAGGGAAACTAATAGTTCCTTTCACCTTTCTCAAGTTCTACAAACTCCATTACAAGACAAAATCAATAGACCATAGAGGTGCTTTACTATTTCTTATAACTCTGTAGCGTGACATGACATGATTTGGTTAAAAGATTTAAGGCCCCAGCACATTTTGTCATAAGCACAAAAAATTTCCATAATAATACGTAATAAAATGTATCCATGCTGAATGCTGTATTGTTTTACTTTGTTTTGAAGTTTGTACAATAGTTATAGTTGATAATCAACAACTTACCATGTTCTGTGAAATTAAAGAGAGGCGGAAGCTCCCTGCCGTTCGGGAGTCGAGTGTTAGGGTCCCTAAGTTCATCAAAGAACGTATGGGCACACGCTTCAAGTGGCGTAATCCGAGACGACGGTGTGTACTCTAACAAACGAGACACCAATTCGATCGCCTCTGGTGGGGTTCGAGGTCGAAATACCTGAACATTCATCACAAAACATTTAATTACTTTAGTTTTGTTCATTTCTTGATTATATTATTAATTCTTACAATTTATCATTCTCGTATTTCTGTTCACAAACATACAATACAACCCTAGTGGCTAGTCGGGTCAGTCAGTAGCATTAAATACATATTCATTCACTCATTAGACACAAGTAGCACCACTTATTCTGCGCATTGTTAACAAGTTATACAGAGAATACACTGTGACTACACTCCAATCATTCCAAAATCCTGAAAATGAAAAGGCATACGCAAATCCTGGCTTTGTTAAGAGAAAGAGAATTAATTTTGACCTAGACTAGAAACTATTCGTCAGCCCTATAATATTTCAGTTATATCTTAGTGGGGGGAGCGAGGGGACGGCGAGGGAGGTATTCGCTATTCAGCTATTCTATTAATTTACGTTCATTCACTTACTTGGACATTGGACACAGAATAAAAGGTTTATTTTAGGATTGCGGATTGCATTAATGAATACATGTTGGTTGCTTTGTTAAGCAGCATCATATCATAATATTCCCCAGCAGTAAAACATTTATGGGCAATAATTTTTATTGGAAACACAAATACAAACAAATCTCGAATTTCATTGAAACTTTTCCTGAGCAATGAATGGAGCAACTTGTCAAGGTATTCCATTCTACGACGAAGTTATGCATAGGTCTATACTTTTAATAGCTTTAATGGCATTACTGATACTGACTTACTACGCCACTATGCACTACTTGTGCCTTCATGATTCTTGCGAGCTCAGCCAGACATCAAGACTCCATAACAGATATTTTATCCTACGATTACTCAAGAACTCTAGAACTCCATCAGAAATGATGGAATCGAATTACACCTACGATTTCTTGTTATCGCTATCACTCCACCCAGCAAAACTTATGCAATTAAGTATGTAAATCTTGACTAGTCACGCAAATAAATCGTTAATCTTTTAGTGGGTAAATCTTCATACGGTTGCTCACTTTATTTGTGTTAATCAAAATAATTAAGTACTGTATGTTAGGTTACTGGTGAAAAGGAATTCCTCCAACCTTCGTTTAGCCTTACGACTTACGACTATGGCCATTATTGTTAGCAAGGAAGCTGGTCATTATTTACTGATTGCTATCATACTATACTCAACGGAAACTCAATGGAAAACCCATATTTGCTCAGTCTATGGTTGGAATAAAATTATATTTTCGGTCAGAGTTTTTTTCTAGATCAGCAGTTGGATAGTGTGATCATAATCATATTATGAGGAACAGAATCATACAAGAAAAGAGAAAGAAAAAACGCATATTTATCATTGCTACTAAAGGGAAATTGCAAACCAACAATCGAAAAATTGTTAGGTTAAAGCGGACAGTTTTGTCCCGCAAAGTTCCTTCCATCTTTGAAACTTCGCTAACAGTCCTTAGTCCAACAATGTATATATGAAAGGTTACAGTTACAGCAAATGTGCAAATTTTCGATTCGAAAATTACTGATCTGTACTGACTGATGAAATTAAATCTTCATTGCAAAATGGATTAAGAAGTAGACGGGCACGACAGGTTTTTCCATTAAATTGACAGCGGCATCAGAAGGGAGGAAATGCAGTCAAAGCTAATCACGTATGAATTCGCCTTGGCAAAACACACGGATCTTCAGAATTCAATTCGACGAGTAAAAAAGACAACATAGGTACATAAAAAAGTTATGAATTCATTATTCATCGATACCAAGTCAGTCAGGTAATGACTACTACACCTATCAACTAGGACAGACAAACACAATGTATAATTTCTTTTATGGGCACCCCACTCAATTTTACTCAAAGTTACCATGTGGTAAGATTGTCAAAAGCCAAGTCAACTTTTCCCCCTTGTTATTTAGTAACAATGTCACTCAGCCAGGAAAATTCTATGGAGTAACTTTTACTTACTCGGATACGCTGTTGTGTAGTTTCTGTGAACCTCTCTGCAGTGCACATTTGCTGTAACCTTTGCTGTATAACCAACCTTTACTTTAATCTTTTCTCTAAAACTAATCAATATCTCATAGCTTAACATTTCAGTAACTAAAATTTAAACTTGCTCTTTGAAACGAAAAGTAATTTAACTATTTTGTCTACGTATGTATGTATTACAATTTACAATACAATATATTTACAATACTTTTAATATTATTAAATATTATAAAATGCCTCGAATTAATTTGTATACCTTAGTCCATGGATGGGCAGTGATCTGCGGGAACCGGAATTCGGTATAGTTGGGATTCATTTCTCGGATTTGTTCACGGGTCGGGGTGCCTAGAACTTTGATAATCTCCACCAGTTGGTCTACACCCGAGTCACCAGGAAAGATGGGCTGACCCAGCAGCAACTCTGCTAACACACACCCGGCACTCCACACATCTGCATCAAAAATAGACAATGTCACACATCACGTCAGCCAAAACACAGACACGACACAAATGTCACAATCTATGCTATTCGCCAACTACAGAAGCCAGAAAAGAATCATATTTAATTATCACAGTCATTCAGGAGGCGTTTAAAAGGTTTAAGCTCCGTTTGAGTTGACACAAAAGTACGTAGTTCGTGAAACACGCCCCTTGTTTATTGTGGCGATTATGATAACACACTGAAGCCCACACGTTCTCTACGAATTATAGCTACTAAAGTATGTTATGTACAGTACACTACTTTATTAAGCCATTCCAAATATCTAGTTAGAGTTGGAGTTAGTACTTGCTACCGTCCTAGACAAGTGTTATTAACATCAAGTAATGTGGTCAATAAAAGAATGAAAATGCACTAGTAAATAGTCATAGGTGAAGGACCAGGAAAGTGAGGGAAGAGATAGCAATTCTAAAAAAAAGTAGATGTAAGGTAACTAATGTTTAAATGTAACACTGCTATAAATGTTTCGTTAGTTTACGACATACCAATTTTCGTGGTGTAGTCGATAGCACCGAAGATGAGTTCGGGGGCTCGGTAGTATCGTGAGCAGATGTAAGAGACATTAGGTTCGCCTCGGACCAGATGCTTGGCGCTGCCAAAGTCACATAATTTGAGGATTCCTGTGGAAGGGTCTAGCAGAAGATTCTGCGGTTTGATATCCCGGTGGCAAATCCCCAGAGAGTGAATGTAAGCCAGACTTCGGAACAATTGGTACATGTACAATTTGATGTAACTTATAGGGATCGTCTGCTTGTTCTTGCTGTAATGACGAGCCACTTTGTACACCGTCTCCGGAATATACTCCAGCACCAAATTCAGATAAACCTCATCTTTCTGCAAATAATTCCACATATTTCAATTATGATTTAAAGTCACTACATAATAAAATTGGAAATATTTATTTACTAAATAACACTAGTAACTGTTATTATTATTATACTCCATTAACTCCATTGTTCGTCTGACTTCACTAATACTAATGAATCTCCAGGCATCTAATACCGATAAATAGTTTTGAACTGCCGATTTTAACGGAAACTATGAAGTGAGTCCTCTGGTACAATAACAATTCATTATTACCATCATTATCCTGATGGATAAATTACGCACCAGGATCGTAAAATGAACCTGTTTTTAAAAATAACTTTCTAATTTACCAAAAATTAACATTTTTAGATAATTTCTCTGAACTTAATATTAATAATGCTAATAAGCATAGAAAATACTAATAGGTTCATAGTTCATCATAAAAATATAAAACAAAACCCCTAAGGTAGGTAGGTAATTAGGTATATATTTTATATCAGCCGCGGTAAGACCACCAGTCGTCATATTCGACTGTCGTCATTTCAGACTGCGACATATACAAACCGAATCAGAATTATACAGAGAGCAAATATCAAGGCTGGTGTACTCTGCTACCATGCATGGATGTGTCTAGGAAGATACTAGAAAGTAGGCTGTTTTCAATTCAAATTAAAGTTTCACTTTTCGACTGGAGGCAAAAACGACGATTTTGTCTCCAGTCTAATGTCTTTCAAACTCCACTGCTAATACTGTCTGCAGGCAACTCTTCATTTATTTGCCTGCAGTAGAAAACAGTAACACTTTCATTTAAAAACAGTAGGAACAGCCTTACTTGCTACAATTCCATGTTAACACTTAACAGAGTACACCAACCTTGAGTAAATATACATATTCATTTTAGGATTGACAGTATGGTAATGTCTCGCTTCAACAAATATCTGGAACATATTCAGCAAACAAAAGTGTTCCCACCTTTTCACCGCTGGAGTAGAAGAAGAATTTGAGCTTGACTATATTACAGTGTTCAAGTCGTCGCATGATTTGGAGTTCTCGATTCTGTAACAAAACCAACAATCGGTAATCAATTAATCAATAATATCTTTGTCATTGCAAACAATATCATATTCAGTATTTTAATGAGAGAAAAAAATGTTATTGATGTATAATAAACAACGAAACCAGGGCTAGACGAAGGTAAGAAAATAAATGTCAATGGCCAAATATTATTAGACCACCAGCCAGCCTCATCCTCAAAAAGGTTGTAATAACGAATAACCTAATATAAATCTATGTAATTCTATGAAAAATAGGTGACCAACTCTCTGCATTTTCATAATTAAAACTACAATGAAAGTGTACCTTAAAACGTTTGTCTTGGAGGACTTTTTTTATAGCGACAAGTTCTCCCGTATCGCATAATTTGGCTTGATACACGACACCAAAACTTCCATTTCCTATTGGCTTTGTGTCTGTATAGCGGATTTCTTGCGGTCGGTCCGGTCCAGCGCCAGGAGTGGCTATGACTGTTGTAACTTTTCCTCCTTCCGTAACTACAGAAGAAACAGATTTGCAAAATTATTGAAGTATATCAGATTAGTTGGTGAATATCTGTGCATTTGCAAATATTCTATGATAAACTATTTTAGAACACGCGTCGATTGACTTTGCCTGACCATTCCCAAATTTCCTACCAATCTCATGCCCTTCCGTACCTCCCTTGCGATTACGAATAAACTACATTGCGTAAAATACAATGCAATTCAATGCATATTATTCAATACTGCGATAACTTGAACACTGAAGACAAATATATATTAATAATTGTATTTCTAAAAGATTCGTTTGGCAATTATAAATAATATATTACAGTGAATTGTTAGAGAAAAGTACCTTCTATTACATCTACCGCACTTTTAACAAATGTTTTCGACGTTTTGAGAAAGTACCACATTTCTACACATTCAGCAAAGCAATCCATATTATTTCACATTTCTAACAATTTTTAATACAAAACAAAATTTGCTACCTCACACCACTTTGGATAGCTATTTATAGATTGCATATAATTTGGGTTTGAACTTTGAACCAAACGAAGACTATCAAATATCAAGTTATTTGTAAGTACGAGTCCGTCATTACTAGCTACCTAGCCTGCTTCACACATTATTAAACATGAACACAACACAAAAGTACCATCAATCAGCTGGTTAATACTTCTAAATAATGTCACTCTATCACTGATCACTAATTTCAGTACAGTTATCTTTTTCGTTCCGAACAGAACATACAAAATATAATTATTATTTCTGCTTATTAGTAATATATTAATTAATAAATCAGTTCAGTTTGAATTCCAGAAATAAATTTTTCAATTGTGTCTATTTTTTACAACGAAGACACAGATTGTATTAATCCAAAAATATTAACCGTTGTTATATTTTTTGCTAATGTTTGGTATCGACTTTTTTTACAAAACAAGCAAAACTTGCTGAACATTGAAGGTAGTTCAATGTTAAAGTGTCAAGACGGAATTCTTTTGTGTGAAGTAGACACTAGAAAATACGCTAAAAATATTGCGCTGATCGAACTCAACTCTTGATTCTACATACGAACACATCGGCAGCTAAATTGGGATTGTTAGATTGTTATGTTTGCATATTTGCATTGCATCCAAATCCAAGCACAAAAGCTGACCACGGATGGAGAATGATGAATGAAAATTGATTATCACTTCACGACTATTGACTATATAGACTATAGACTATACGTATTTATCAAACTTAACATTCTGTGTTGTAATAATAAGCAAGAATCTGAAATCATAAATGAATAATTAGTACATTAAAATTAAAGTAGGGTGACGGGATATAAAAATGCGTGGATCACTTACTGGAATTTCGCTGTTCCGCAGCTGAGCTATTCCTTGCACGGCCACTCATGTTAAGTGGCTTAAAAATACGTTAGTATTTGGTTGTCGGTGGGGCCAAATTTTCCAAACCAGGCGTGGAAACTCCGAAATTTCAAGTTGTCAAAAACTTAGCTGGAGGAAGGGGGAAAGTTTCGGAAGAAGAGACAAGATGAGGCTGGATGAGTTCAGTTGTTCCTACGCTTTACTTGAATGACTGATTTATTGTCAGTTGTACAATTAGCTGACAGCGGAGCTGCTAAAGTCACCGTTTTGTACTATCCTTCCTTTCCTATCCTAGTTGGCTCATTGTGATTCTCACGGCTCGTCAATTCGCAAAATTTTAAAATTAACTAAAAGTCACACAATCAAAGTAAGTACAGGCAGATTAGACGATGGTGAGTGGCTATCGCTACTGGAAACTATTAGAAGTAAATTAATTAACTTTTTTTTGGAATTTGTTCTCTTTGAGATTTGTCTTGTCAGTCTCGTGGATTAATTTAATTAATAAATTATTATGACATCTCAGGGTGTGCGGGAGTAGATGAATATTAAATACTACACTCTGCACTACTTGACCACACAATTTCAGCGATTAGATGATCGAATGAAATTCAATGCTCTACACTCTAAACTGGCTCCAACCAACCAAATTCAATGAACACTGTCAATGTAACAAATACATTAAGATGGTCTATGTTGACAGAGGAGGACACTTGGAACACTTTCCAAGGTCCTACGGAAACGTACTTTGGAAATCTAATGGAATTTTAAAGGGACACAGACTGGACAGAGAGACTTTCTCAAAATTTTTCTTGCTCTTGCCCCGTCGTCATTTTGATCAAATCATAGGGGAATGTCAGGCTGTCTTTGCGCATGAATTCATCTCGAACCGCCAATCTACAATTTTCCTGCCATGCGGGATGAGCTACTTCTCTCTGCTCTCCTCAACTCAGCCCAAGTGTCAAGTCAACTCAAATTCTCTTTCTATGCATTCTTTAGGCATTATGCAACCTCTTGTTCAGTGACTGAATTCGACTAGTCAGTCTTTCCGTTCTCTTCTATTTCATCAACTCTTCTACATCCTCTATTTATAATATATTATCATAGCCCATAAGGATGCATATCAGTCAGTAGTACTCAGTAGTAGCCCTTTTATTTCAATCTTCAATTCAACTCCAATTCTTCGATGTCATGTAATATGAATGAAGATACAGTAAAACTTCGATTGAAGCCCCAGCAGCAGCGCCTATATGCAATCTCGAATTTTTTCACACTTTCTGTAAAGATTGGTTGCGTTTGCTTGCATTGCATCTGGATAAATAAATTTTATACAAACCTAATGATTTTTTTTATAAAACTCATTTTGGAATTTGGACCCATTTTCCACGAATTCGAAGAGAAGAGTTGTAACGAATTTTCAGTTTTGAATTACAGTACCTATACTAACAGACTACAAAAAGTAGTTCATATCCGTCCGTACCACATTCCACTTCACGTAAACATTCTAAATGGCTACAAAATTTAAATTCATATCAGCAAAATATCTAGTGAAAGCACCCGTGAAAGAACGATGAAAGTTTCTTACACGGGCATCGGACATATCAAAATACTTATTGGCACTATACAGGGTGGGCCAGAAACATGTGCCCTGGAACTTTCTCTCACTTTAACTATTGATAAGTAAAAAAGTTGTAGTACTACTGCAACAAGGTTTACCTCAAGTGAAAGAGCGTAATATTTTTAGTAGAATAGAGTGATATGAACTCTTTAACAAATCTAATACTTGCATTTTGAAGGAAGGAAAAATAAAATTCCTTTGTCTGCATGAGAATTCATGAAAATCATTATTCTGAAAATGGTGGAATTAAAAGTGTTCATCTGCGATTCCTTTGCAAGGAAACCAGTAGTCAAATTTATTCACGTTGAATTCCAGGAAGAATTTTAAAATTCATTTTCAAGAGCAATTGAAAAATGCTCGACTACCAAGAAATTTTATTTTTTCCCTCTTTCAAAACACAAGCAT
>JABASI010005966.1:0-11511 GCA_019776505.1 Tomocerus nigrus
CTATTACAATGTCTTTTGATAGCTCTACCGTAACGTGTTTAATTAAACGTGAACAATGAGCAGCAAACCACAGCTGACAATTTTACAGTGTAGATTAATCACTTTGGACTTTGACTGAACATCATTTGTGCAATATATGCAGCCCAAAAGGGCTGCTGAGATACACAGAGCAGTAGTATTGACAATGAACTAAATAGATAATCGTAAATATTGGTAATTTAACGAAGGTGGTTTGTTATAGCTCATGACATTTAGCATTTGTGTAAATATCATCAGCCTGCCTATATGCCTGTCTATTTTTATATCACAATGATCGAGTATTTCTCATTTTCGAAAGTCAAGAACAAAAATATTAAACAGACTTGTTTTTCTGACTTAGTGCTTGCCTGCCGAATTGTTGTGAGTGAATACCTAAGTGTGGATAAGAGTAGCGACAGTAAATGGAGGATTACCAATCCGCAAAGGATGGTATAATAAATCCACATTTCTGACTTTCAGAGGCATAAAGCAAAGTCTGTCGCGTAGTTTCGTGGATGTGCAGTGTGCTTTATCTCGCTCTCATCGTAAAGTAACTGCATATTTTATTTGTATCACTTTGCTGAGATATTACATATTGATGCATGTTGCATTGCATTGGCGTTTCATGTCTTTCATGTAGAAGATAAAGCACTTTTGTACATATAAAACTTTTATTCTTATTACCAGTCAGCCTTTTCTGTCAGAAATTTCAAAGAGGCTGTATTTACATAGCTTTCAACTTATTAGTGAGCAATACATTATTCGTGTATGTAGTTACATTTTTTTGAGTTATCCTTAGTTGAATGAAATTAAAACACTACATTCTGTCGATCAAATGTACAAACGAGAAACAAAACTGCTTGACAAGCTAAGCTCTCCAAAATAGAAATTCCTTTTATTTTTGGCTAAGCTACACTTACATAATATTTACATTTGTACAGATCGGAGAGTAGTGTGTGGGTTGACGTTGAAATGTGTGCATGGTTAGCTCGTTTTAAAACTCTATCTACAATCTACAACACCCACAAAATAGTAATGGATGAATTTTCGATATAGATTTAGATCACAGATGAACAGAGATGAACTGAGCGGATTTCCTGAACCAATGTCTACTACACGTTACAACGCATCGTGTATAGGTAGGTATGCTGTTAATTCGCAAATTAACAACAAAGTACGGATGTTCTAACTTCTAACTAACACTACCTATATAATATTATCTTATATCTAATTAGAGCTATGCTAATATAAATGACAATTGTGTGAAAGAGCCATTTATCACTTTATTTCATATTGCTATTAAGCAAATTACTCAGAAAGTAATTGCCCTTTGGAAGCAGTACAAAATCCAGTTGTGCTCTCTGTGAATAGACTGAAATCTTCTTTTATTCAATTGTAGCAGCACCACGGATTGGTAAAATGTTTCATCCATAATTCCTATTACATTTATATACGTAAATATGCAAGTATATAGGTAGGTCTATTGGTCTATATAAATAATAGCTCCTTACAGGCAGCCTTAACCTTCAGTATTGCAGACAATCAACTATTTAAGTAGGTCCTATATATTAGTTCAGCAAAGTAACTGGGTAGAGTTCGTTAAGCGTCATTACAGACAATTTCGTATGCTTTGTTATTGAAAAGGGAACTGCTTAAGCACAATTTTTCTCTTCCCGCTTCAAGAAAAACCTAGAATTGATTGTTATACCAATAATGCATTACAACAATTACATACGCATACTTTTGTTCATTTAAAGTCGACGATTCCATAGGTGAAACTACTTCTTAACGCCTTAAAACTGATATTATTATTGTTTTAACTTTCAATGTACTTATTAGCTGCGTCAAAGTACGAACAAGGAAGTGCAAGTGGTGTTGGAAAAATTAATATTTTAATTCTTATAAATAGTAAATGTGTGTCCATAACTCGTTACGAAGGGATAAAATATACATGTCGTAAAATAAATATGTCGTACACACGGAATTTGATAGTATAGGGATAACATTTGATAGTAGGGATCCTGCGTTTTAGTGTAAATTACCTTAAACCTTAAAATTTGTTAAATCCAAATCTGCCACTGACCACGTGGCCAAATTTTGCGGTTGCTATAATTTAAGGTAAAAAATAAGACGTTAAAAGTGACACTAAATTATGATTTTAGTGTTCGAATTAGCGTCTGACGTTATTTTGAACCTTAAAATATTTAAGGTTTAAGGTAATTTACACTAAAACGCAGGATCCCTAGTATAGGGATCGTTCGTACATTACACTTTACACTATTACCGAATATTTGTATTTGTTTCAGCCATGTTTCAGATTAAAAATGGACGTGTCTATTTATTTGTTGAATCATAATTTAACAAGTAATATGAAATGAATATATTATTTTCTATTTGAACGGAGCATGAACTTTAAATCGGAGTCAATGAAACAATTCGCAAAGTCATTAGTTAGCGTCTATTTAGCTTTACATTGACAGTACGTGCACATATGAGATTTCTTGTTTCATTACCATCAAATTAACCATTCACGTTTATTATGGCTTCTACATATCCAAATCACTGTTTTCACAGTAGCAACGATTTGACTATATTGTTTCAGTCATGCATATAAAGACTCTCTGATAAGCATTAAAGTTTGTAGAAGTATGTACACGTATAATAAGGGACACATTACAGAAATGTTAGTCAGAATCAGAACCGAGAAGTACTTAAATAAGGGCAATTGTATATCTTATAAATTATGAGATATTTTCTGCTAAATTACCTACATAGGTACCTACTTATATTTTGATGCACTGGCACTGGCACATTAGGCACATTAGATAATAGTGTAATAACGTTCAATAATGCAGCTGCAAGAGGGAATTCTATTTCTAAACGAAGAGGTTTTAATACTGCTACACTATATGTACGAAAACTATTGGATTACTCTGTATCGCCAAATTATTGCTGTTAATAAGGATTTGTGAAGTTAATGTAATTTTATCGTGACAAATAAGTACATACCTTTTAGAATGGTTCTGTCTCCTGGAGCGTTAGTTGTGTTTACTTTGTAGTATATGAGGCGGCGTAAATCTAAAGTTAAGAACTACAAGTTCCACTGCCTGAAAACGGAAACTTTCAACAAGTCGTCAAAGAAAAATCATTAGGAAACTTTTGGTCAGGTAAACAGAGCTGTAGTTTTAGTCCATCTGAGGATGGAGAGGACAGGAATGTAACAGTTTCCTCGTCGGTAGCCGACTTAAGAGGTTACAGCGAGTTTACGTAAAATATGATCTCCTTTTCGGAAGTTGGATTTGAGGACGTCGGTGCAGCAGCAGGAAATAAAGGAAAAGCACAGTTAAAGTGGGAAGAAGGGAATGGAAGAAAGCACGTCGGCTTTCATCTGCTTCTGCGAGAGTTTTAATTCTCTTGTTCCTGACAATAAAGCGACTTTGTTGCCTGCGTCGCCAAAATTTTAGCTTCTGGTCGGTTCCGTCTAGAACGCACGACGTCCTGCCAAGAACTGTGTGCTCCAAGTGCCGCGTCTGTCGGGCATCTCGACGGAGGAGTGTAAAGGGATGTTGATACCGATATGGGACGAATCCTCTAAGTAACTATACACTTAAGTGAAGTGAACACGCAACTTAAGTGAAGTCGAAGACAGAACAACTTTCCCGTGTGAGTTCTTGCTGCAGACTGAAACTAAAGGGAGTTGAGTGTAGAGAAAGCAACGCTGGGAAAATGGCTAGTAGCTAAGCTGCTTGACTTGGCTCGGCTGGCTGTGACTTTACCCTTGACGTTGCCTGCTGCAGCGAGTGGGACTATAATCTCCTGGCTAAAACCCTTGCCCACCTACTTTGCTAACTGAGAACTCAACGAGGAATTTTCCTCGGCATTCATTGAATCTGCGAGCCAAAGGAAGTCAAAGGAAGGAAATACAAGGGAGAAGCCAGAGACCACGTTTCTTTTGTCGAGTCTACAAATACAAATACCTTGCACATTATTTGGAGGAGAGCTAGCGAAGCAGACTTTCTGTTTGTGTCCACAGAGAGCTATCCTGGCTCCACTCCCGCAAACAACTGGTGGAAACACACATATGCACACCCTTTCTTTCCTCTGTGTCAAAGAAGCGACGCTAGGAAATCTTCCGAGCAAAGGCAAGCGGCTTTGTTCACTCTACAGTAAACCACACGGAACTACATTTGACCACAATTTGACTTTGCGTAAAAGACGCTGCCAAAGCTACACTTGCCTATTATTATACTACTTACTCACTTCACTTACTTACATTGGAAAATTGATCCAGTTTTGAAGCAGATCCAGTAAACAGCCCACGCAAGTGGACTTGGACTTATAATTCAATTTCCATTTGAACAGGAAACACCATCATTACAACAGAAGAGCGTAACACAGAGAAGAGTAAATACATTAGCATAGAAGAGTAGTGGAGTGCATTAGTTTTGTGCTCCCAACAACTTTCCCTTTGCACAGCACAGAAAGGATAGCAAGCTATCTACTTACCATTCCTACTTTCCCTAACAATTGAGTCGAGTCGAGTGGATTGAATTGTTTTGTAATGTACAGTTGACTCGATCAGTTGAAACGCCAACCTCGGCTACGTCTACTCTACCTTGACAAACTTGGCGTTCCTAAAGTCCAGCTAAACTCCTACATATGCAACGTAGAATGTTAGGCGAATTTTCCGATGTCAAGTTAAATCGTAAAGAGAGATCAAACAGAGCTCTAAGTAAGAGTTTTCCGAATAATGCTCTTAGAATTGCTTCCTTTGCATTGCTTTCCCATACATTCCCTTTCACATCTGCTAATCCTTTCTCTTCTCTGATCTTAACCACATTTCCCTGCTTTCTCTCAGATATTTCCAGACTTTTCCCAGAATTTCCTTACACAGCCTTGAAAATGTATCGATTCCCAGGGAAATCTCAATTTTGAGAGTTTAAAAAACTTTTTTTGTCCGTTATTCAGAGCTATGTAAACTTAAACCAATACAATTCTTCCATAATTCGTGGGTTAGCGTTACACCGTTAAGCCTTTGAGCTCTGCCACACGAGTCGAAAAACGACCATCAGGGTGAGTGGTCTCTAGTCTCTAGTAAATTTAACAGTAATGCAATAATACAAAATACGATTACTAAATGTTATAAAAATGCTTTGCAGCGTAATAATATGAGAGAGAGCTAAGTAGATATCAGTATTATATTAGTTTCTCAAGTGGATGGCAAATTCTCTATTTTTGTTATTCCAAAATGAATTTGTTTTCTCTTAGCCTGAAGGTAGAATTCTGGATTTTATGTATGCAAATAAATACATCTCCATTTATTGCAAACTATCTCTTGTTTGTTGGGTAATGGCGAATTAAATTGAGTTTCTTTATACCAAGAGAGGGAAGAATTTTTCCTTAGATCTTTCTATGGCAGTGCCACAAACCTGAATATTGTAGTTGTCTGCAAAAAGTAAATGGGTAAGCGGAATGTAGCGGAGCAAGACTTAAGCCACAATAGTCCTCAGGCATAATACAATAATGTGTGTACGACTTACATGCGTGGTTTAATGTATTATCTATGTGGAGCAAATGATGCCTTTCACTTTACTTTCATCTGGCTTCTCTAAACATATATTTATGCCCGCGTACATTTTCTTTCGTTTTCTCCATTAAGATGAAGTGCGGGGAACGTATGAGGAGTCTTTTTCCGACAATTCTACGACGAATTTTTGAAGGTAAATAAAGAGGCGATTGGTACGGTCATAGTAGGATGTCTCATGGTGCAATATCTTCAAAATAATATTAAAATGCCTCCACAGATCTCATTTTTAAATCAGACGAAATCGAAGAGCATGGGTTCTATCTACAAAAGATCAACGTTTCCCAGTTGACTGATTTTCATTTCCATTCCGGCCGTGAAGTTAAGTGAAGTGTAGTGAGAAGAAGCTCGATTCCACGGAATAATATGGCACTCGAATATCAGTGGCTACGTTTCGTTTGCTTCCTCCCGGACTCCCTCCCTCCCGTTTTCTTTCTTTTGACTATGAAATAACACGGGAGTAAAATAGTCAATTGAATTCAACTCAATCTCAAGGAGATGCAATAGGTTCATTTTATTTCGTCTCTTCGCTCCCCATTCACCACGTTTCACTGCCACTAAAATGAAAAGGTAGACTGACGCGTCTTGGACAGAAGCAGGCATTTTACATTCAAAGATATTTTCTTTCTATCATATCGAATCTTCCGCTCTGCGATAAGCATATTGCAATTTCCTTAAGAATTTGTTTGAATAACTTCACCAAACGTAAATCCATCCAAGTAAATACCAATATACTCCATTTCTTTTATTTGGGCAACCTGAATAGGTGTATGAAAAGAAAATAAAGAATTCAGTCTTACGAACCTCTTATCCTTATCTGTCGACTTTAAGGCGGGCATGATGGACATGACTGAACCCTTTAGTAGTGTGGTTTATTAGAATTCTTTCCTTCGCAAAGCATCCCATCGCGGTTCAACCTGTGTACTTAAATATTAAATGCAAGTCAAAGCAAGCATTTGTATGAAATAAATATTTGTGTGAAGATGATTTCCACAGAATGCATGGGGTGTGTAATGATAATATTTATTATATCCATCATTGGCCATTTCAACATTTGCTACATCTTGGAGAGATATATGTATTTACTGTTGAGAATTTATATGTAAAGTGCTAACGAGCAGCTGTCAGTTCATAAATGCTAAGTATCCTCTTGTAGACAATTAAGCTTTATATTAGACATAAAGCTTACGAATATCCTGTTAATTCGTAAATGCATGCTGTTAGAAATTCTTGGACCCATATTCTAAGCAAAGGGAATCTCGGAATTTCTGTGGTGGGCTTTAGGAAATGAAAGTGTTTCACCAGCAATGCAACAATCCTGGAGTACACTCAGAGAAAGTACTTTGTGTGAGTGTAATAACACATTACGATGGTGTGATGCATATGGAGAGAAGAGACTTGTTTTAAATTGTGTAGTGTTGCATGTTAGGTAATTTAACAAGGTAATATAATATGTTGGTCTACCCAGCCTTGTCTGTGCCTTGTGTTCCAGTAACCGCTCGTTACTCTTCCGATGTGTACAGAAAATATGGTCAGATTTAGATGAAAAGAAATAACGAGGAAAGTGCGCGTAGCCAAATGCAATAAAGAAGGTGTACCTACATATCTACATACACAACATACCAAATAAAATAACCGCCGAAGCAGTTTCGCTTTCTTTATAGAGAAGGCTCATTTTACCTTTTCTTACTGCTAACTACTGCCGGCATACCACTCCTTCCTACGACGCTGCACTGAATATCAAGCTATTTGTCTTTTTTACGATTTTCGGAGAAGTAACGACGAAAGCAGGCACAGATCAGCTAGATTCATATGACTAAAGCTCCATAGCCTCTCTACATTCTCCTAATGCAGTGCCCCACAATGCAACGCTCGAGGAATTACTGCTCCTTCTACAATCCACATTCTATTAGTTATTTGGTGAATGCCTTTTGTCTTCCTTGAATACCGCTCTTTGCAATACTTCGCCCCGGCTAAGGAGAAACTATTCGAGATCTGCTAACGGCTATTGCGCTACCGACTAAGTGTATAACACAATAATTTGCGTTGGCAGAGTCACACTTGCAAAACTTTGTATTTGCTCAGCGACTACTTCTGGAGCACATAAAAGACATGAATAGAAGATAATAACGGATGGCAGGCTACGGGCAATGAAGCAGAATCAATAGCACTTTGTTTAAAGGTCTCTCTTCTCCAGAAGAAAGATTAGCACTTTCCCAACACCGTCACCCTATTAAATCATTAAGATATATTGACACTGCTTTATGGACTATCCCCTCCTCAAATACGAAAATAAAAGTAGGTTGACTGCATTTTAGTGTAGATGACTTAATGTTCGATGCGATTTAAGTGATGTTTCATGTTTGTGGTGATACAATGGATCAACAAAATCAACATGACTTCATTATTCACTTAAAACTTAAATCCGTTTTTGAACGGGGCGAGAAAATTATAAGGCTTCATCATTCCATTTAACTCCGTAATTGAATACAATTAAAATTACAGTTCCCACCTAAAGGGGTCTTTAGGGGCTTTTAGGGGATATTTGACTCAATTTCGGACAAATAAGGTTGAATCCGATTTAAAGATTTTAATTTACAGCATTACATTACAGCCTTCTACGAAACTTCTGTTCTATGTTCGCCAATGCATCGCTTCACTATTGTTTTGTAATTATAAGAAGGGATGAATAGCCCCATTCTCCAGCTTGGTGTTACATTTAAATGGGGACAAACTTTGATAAAAATTGGATGAAAACTGTTCCGGGAGATATATCCACAAACTTTCTGAGTCGGCTATTTAGGTGAGTGTATATAATAGAAAAATGTGAATATAAAAATAGTTCCATAAAATTATTTAAAGCCTCCTTTCTCTTTTAAGTTTTTCCAATCGAACGACTGTATCACTCTAATCTTCATCAGAACGTAGCTAAAGTAGTATGAATGCATAATGTTATGACTGGAATAATATTATCAACTTCTAAAGTTTATGGCAACATTGTTGCCAACTTCCATTATCCATGGCTAATTGGTACAAATAATCCGACTTCGCTTCATGGCATTGTCAGCCAGTTGCAGAATTCTACTTCAGCTATGTAAGGCAAAGAATAAACCTTTTCCCAGATTACAAATTCCATGTTAGTGCCCGTACCTGAAAATCAGTATGTACAAGTACAGAAAGGAGAACAGTGGTAGAATTGACTGCAGGAGGTCTCTTCGCTCCGTCTGACTTTACTATTGACATAAACCCCAATTTTATAGCAACGGAGAGCCCACTCCGTGTAATGATACTACTTTCAAAAAATTGGTTTAGTTTAGAGCTAACGTAGCAGCAATGAAAGCGAGATGGTAGAAAATGCTTACGAAGCGCGGAGTTAGATTGCAAAATGAAAATAATATTATTTATCTTTACGTAGCAGTAACGTGAACACGACTACGCTTTGTGTTGCTGCTGCTTACAGCGATTGCATTGTCACTGCAGGCGGTTGGTTGGCCCTATGTAGGCAACGCACCAAGTATCTGTGAAACAAATATCGCAAGAACATTATAAAACCTATCTATATGATTTTGTTACTCAGCTTTGTGTGCTTATCACTATCTCTCTACCGCACCGCAAGAAGTACTAAATATTTATTACTAAACAGTAAACTGCATCAAGTACAGGGTTATACAAAAGGTAACTAATAAATGGATATGCGCTATATCTTAAATACTAATGCCTTTAATGACTAGATCCAATGTCTAGTACGACCGGACACTTTAGCACAAGTACAAATGGGATGGGATATCTACTACCTATTATTATTATGGGATTATTGAAAATGTTTCAATTCTGCAAAACAAATAGAAATGTCGCAATTTATTTACCTGACTCCAATTGAATTGTCTATATTATTTCTATGTCTTTAGTCGAATCCCTCAGTTTACTTGCAGTTGCTCGATTAAGTAGGTGAATCATAAAATCATAATATAATTTACTACACTTCCATAATGCATATAAAATCGGGAAATTTTATCTGGCAGGGTTAGAGCTGTGGAACGAGAGCAGGCAAGGATCAAATGGCCTCTAAATGCGTTTCAAATTCCATTCATAGGACTTTATATATTATCAATTTGAATGCATTCCATAATTCAGATAGCATGAGGTACTTCTATCGCCGTACGTAGGTAAGTGCATAAATATTCTGCTCGCATCGAAAGTAACCTTCGGATTATGTGGAGCAAGCTGTATTTTATGGTCATTGGAAGTGCATGCGGAAGAAAGTGAAGGGATTTGTAATCGAAATTTCAACTCCCACACTCTCTATGCCATTCTATCAGTGCACTAGCTTCCTGCTCTGACTAAAACAATGTCTTCCGCTACATCTGAGCGGGCTACTAGTACTTCAGATAGTTCAGACGTGCCAAGCTGAACAGTAGTCTGCATAAGTTCAGTCAGATATTTTGCAAGTTAAAAGAGCAAGAGGCGGCTAAAGGAAGAGCTAGTGAGTAGCAATGGCAGATATAATAACACCAGCAAAATAGCAGTGCTCCATTCACCTACTCACACAATGGTGAAAGGCGACTCCATCGTTTTGAAGAGTGAGCTAGTGGATGAGGGCAGGGACTGCGTTATTTTATTAGGGCACAATGTAAATGTGTATTAGTCGGGCCATGTTGTGGTCTGAGATGTGGTATTGCTCCTGTGGTTGATGGGGTGTGAGTGAAGACCATTTCGCAGAGTTAGATAAGCAACGCTCTTCTGAATATATAAATTCACGTACTTTCTATCGCTCGCTAGCTGCCTCCAGGCTGTAATTGGTGAGACGAGGGAAAAGCACGAAGCGGTGACTTTCTCCACTTTCCCCTAAAAAGCCTCATTAGTGTTAGTGACATCTTGTCTCTGCAGCTTGAAATCAGTTTGCTACATTTAGTAATTAAAGGGATTAGACGAATTTTGTATCCGAGCCTTAACGGAATTCAGCCGAGAATGTCCCAATATTATACTAACTACTGAAACGAGGCCACTGCTCAATATCCATACAAATAGGTAACTGCTACTGCTAACTATAATATAAAGTAATAGATGATATACTGATATTCTTAGTATTATCGTAAGAAAGTTTGAAACGTGGAGGAATGAGAAAGTCATTAGGGGCTGGAACCACCAGAGTCTAATGTGATTATTAAGACCAATGGCCAATAATAGTCCTTAATTGAAGGAGATGGGGTTAGAAGAATGGAAATGTACCCAGTTGTGTCGTTGCACAAAACAAAAATCAATACTGCTAAACTGCTAAGATACAGATACAGGTCTTCTGGCCAGGCACTGATTCTTTTAGGATGTTATTTGATCGTAGAGCATAATACATTTACTTAGATGAAGATGATGGGCTTATTTATATCTTCCGTCTAGCAGATTGTACTTTATTCCTGTGTGTTTGTATGCACAGCGTGCAGTTATTGTATGCATACTTATAGCACAACTAACAATAATGGACTTGATTCTTAATAGGAATAAATCCTTTTATCCTAAAGAGGCAGACAAAAGGTAAAGTTGCAACTTATATTTAGTATCTGGGAATTTATTAATCTAATTAAAATTAATAGGACCAAACTTGCAGGCTCTATAGGATGTAATTCATTTAATAATCTCTGGTAAATCTTACCAGGTTAGTAGATGAGCCTTCTCTAATACGGCTATACTCACTATGGCGTGTGTGTATCAGCTCAAGTTTCCATTTATCAGGTGGTAGATATAGTTGTGAGTTTTCACCAGTAAAAAGTCGACATCAGACAAAGGACCGAAAACAGCACGCTGCTGTAGGACACAAAATGAAAGGATAGACACGAATTTCTGCTTCTTGTCTTGATGTAATGGACCGCACTTAAGAATGTCAGCTGCTGGTTTTGACTTTCCATTTTTATTCT
>JABASI010005967.1:0-11511 GCA_019776505.1 Tomocerus nigrus
CTACACTAAAGAAAAGCACATTTGCCAATCCTTCGAATAAATAAACGGTAAGATAAAAGTTTTCCTTGTACATCAATAGGCGAATCATAAATGATTCATTTCTTTTATCTCTTCCATGTGATTCTCCTCGAAAACAAAACAAGCCGATCACTGACACAGGATTTTAAAAGGAATGTAACCTATATCATATTCTACAAACGTTTTGCGATACATCCAAGATGTACTGGTACTAATCGTAATCGTATCGTAAGTTGGTAAGGCAAAAAAGGAACATTACTTCCAAGTCCTTTTATCCCACAAACTATCCGCAGAGAATACAAAGCCTGGATGCATCCACTCTAGTTTCTTTCCCACAGAAATACAAATACCGAAAGTTTCTATGATTTCACTGCATTGAATTCTTATTCCTCGTAGTCCTCTCCTAATGGCAACAGAAAAACAACAGCAGAAAATAGAACAAACAGAGCAGATGGATGGTTAATACCTAAAACTCTTAACACCATAAGGGAAAACAAAGGCTCTGTACGAAACATCAGACTAGAAAAGGAAATCTCTTCCAGTATTCAATACGTCACAGAGTTTTCCGTCCAAACCCATTTTCGCAGTAGTTTTGATGTCTTCCGATCTGCCACAATAAACGAAAACAAAAGAGAAGCTTCTATTCCTAATGCTCGAAACATTTTGATAGACAAAACACTTAAGTTTACAGAATCAAACGTAGCGCAAAAATGTTTCAAGCCATAATCTTTCTCTACGTGGAGGACCACTAGGAATAAATAATAAAGAAGATACATTTGTAAGATTAAAGCCAGAAGATTAGGCATGACAATAATAAGCGGCACGTAGGAAAGAGAACAAGATGAGAAAATAGATGAATAAGTAAGTCCCAAAAACTACCACAGCCAGCACAGTAGGTACCATTAGTGCCCATCATGGCTTTTAAGACAATAAAATCATTCTCATCACATCATCATTCATTATTTACAAGCAGACAAATTCTTCACGAGCTGGTAGCCAGTCTCTCATTTTCCTTGATGCTTCTACGCAAAGTTGAGACGAGAGATATTCCCAGCTGAGTTTAGAATGCTAATGCTACGTAACAATACTAAAAAAGTGTAGCTAGCTAAATATATTAAATAACTAATGTAATGTCATGCTTTGGTAAAAGAAGCAACCGCAAATAAAGAGAGATGACACAGCCAAAATGCCGCCCACCATTCACGTCTCTTTTTTACACTTGACTTTGCCTTATACAAGACAAGACATCTACACACACACTTAGCATAGCAAAACAAGGCAGCATTATAAGCGAGACGCATTAATAGCAATTACTGAATACCAGACCATCCAGCAGTGTACCAGCAGAGTACGGTGCTCTGTCGTGCGAATATCTTTACTACAAGAACATACAAAAACGAATGACTATGACAAGGATAAGCTACAAAACACACGAAGAAAAAAAATCCAATTTCATTGTCGTTTCTCCATTGATATTCTTTTCGTTACTTCACCTGACTTATTGTGTGTTTCTTATAGCTAGAGAGGCATTGTTAGTTAATTCGTAGAGGAAAAGATGAGTTTCTGGTGAGTCAAGCCGCCTCAATAGATGATGATGGCATTATGTAACATAAATACTTGACTATAAAAAACTTGTACATATACAACGGAATTAAACTAAACATCACTCCAGCCAAAATATCTCGAGAATAATGTCTTGGTCTTGTTTCCAGTTTGACATGTCTTGCCTTCTCGTGTCAGAGCTGCTTTTATAGCGTTTGACACATCCACGATTCATTATCTTATTACTTTGTCAATTTTTAAACCATTTGGTTACATGGCAAACTCTATTCAAACTACTACAATTAATTCAAGGAAGAGTTGTGAGATTCTTTGATTCGCTGAATAGTTTACTAAATCCTAAATGAGAATCCAATTTCTCTCCAGGTTCCTGTCATTTTGTTTCACCAGAACAGTGGGCGAATCCAATTCACTTCAACTCTATTTATTATTCGTGATTATTTAGGAGCTTTATTACACCTTCAGTAGCAAACAAACTGTCAGTCTATAAAATGTAGTCCTCCTACCTAATATTCAACCACCTTTTTCTTATTATTCTCTTTCATTCTCTCTTTCCCATTCAGTAGCAAAGGAATGAACACTAATTTATTACTCATGTTCCACCATATGAAATGTAAGCATTGATCATAAAACCAAGGAATACAATGGGAATAATGAAACACTCGCAGTCATCTCCTGAAATTGGCAGTTCAGCTCAACAACACTAACACCACATACAACCACGCACATAACACATAAGTACAGCTGCCTTTCAAATTGAAATACAGAAAAATATGACATCCCATTACTTACACTCCTCCAGTCTGAGTCTGACTGAGTTTTAGACTGTCTAGCTAATGATTCTAATGATAAACACAAGCAAATAGACTAGAGGAGTAGGCAGATTCTACTTCACAATTGTTTAACATGGTTACGAATGGTTTTACGATACGCATCGCAGAATCCCAACACTAATGAACTTGCATATAAAGAAATGTCCTTCTTTTTCTTAAAGTCTTATCTAACCAAGAATTATAAGGTTATACACATCACATGCGTTCTATGTTTATATCTATAGCAAGTTAAACAAAGTACACAAATGTCAACTAATAAAAACGTGAGATTTTCACTCTTAGGCTTTCAGTCAACTATAACCACTTCGTAAAACGTTTTTACGGCAAATCTCCTTCTATGTAATTTTAATAACAGGGATAGACTTTTACAACTTGATCTGTCAATTAAACACATGTAAAATAATGCTACAGTCAAACAAGGTAACAAACCAATTGGCTAAAGTTTCATAGAATATTTTTATGTTCATAGAGAAGGAAATCTGCATTATAACTTATCTTCAATTCAACATTTCCTGCCCACAGATATAAATTGCAACTTGCAACTACTATGCCTTCGCAATAAACAATATTCATTCTTTATGATAACTGTCATCTTGTTATTATCTACAATGTATATATTCTAAAATGACCTCAACTAAGTATTCGAACTACATTATAACTTTTAACAGAAATCCTTAAGTATCTCTTATCTGATAGAAATATTTGTATCACACGTTACAACCGCAGCTAAATAACAATATAACCGCCCTTAAGTTACCATTGCATTGTTGTATGAACAAAGAAGTATGAACTTTTGAGAATGACTTTTATTGGCAATGATATTTGCTCCAACTAAGTTCATATATTTCTTAACTGCGGTTGTTATATTGTTGAAAGAATAATAAAGGACTATCTAAACTCACACTCACACATTATAAACTGATTGAGAAGAACGGTGGAACCTTTTGGCCAGGGGTTCTTAAAAATAGAGATTGAATTTGGAGGGAGTCATTTGGAACCAGGCGATAAAACAATTGTAAAGATTTGAATGAAGTTTTCGCGTTTCATTAGGTGGACGTGGACGTATTTAGATCTAGGAGTATGCGAAAAGAAAGAGTACCTAGTATAAAGAGAGTCCTGCGACCCCGACCTTGCAATTAGTTTCTATTGTACAAGTAAAGGAGTATAGATGTAGAATGGGCGTGAACCTGTCATCACTTAATGGGCAATAAGAGCTCTAAATCAAAAGTATTAAGCTATCAAAGTTAAAGAGCGGAAAGTTTCTTTGAATTTTGATTTGACTTGACTTGTTTCTTTGGCCCGAGCATGACATCATAATCACCCCGAACTAATTCCCGTCATATTTTGAAAACTATGTAAGCCCACACTTTGTATTCAACGACTCTACTTAAGACAATAAAGGAAGAGATAAAGAGAGAAGGAATTTATACTTACCCCCAAAGCACATCTAAACTTCTCTTGGTCGTACCGACAAACACTTTTCACAACATCCAGAAATTGTAGCATACACTCTTTATCACTCAAATTGACGCACTTTTTAAAATTCTGTTGGATTAATTTTCTAAGGGCTTTCTGCTTCATCCCTGTTAAAATGGATTTGGGGAGAAACTTATGGAGTCCGACATCTTTTTCGATGTATTCCAAATTGCTCTTTTTGTCCAGCGCTATGTGTTGCATATCTTTAAAATAATGTCGCATGGCTAGACAACACAAATGCAAAGCTACTTCTTGATTTAGCACCGAGTCTTCTTTGGATAGATAGTCATCTTTCACCTAGACAAAACATAAGAAAATAATTTAGCCCATACTGTTTCCATCATTCTGTGTCATATCTTAAACACACTCATCTTAAAGTGCATACAAATCACCAAGAAAACATAACAAAACCTCCCTCTTAATAGTTAGTTTACTTATTTAGCATCCTCATCCTCTCTACTGTTCTTTTCCCTATCCACAACAGCCTCAGACTTAGATACTTGCCTTTTTCGTCTCAATTTTACATCATGAAGTCGTCAGCGTTCGTTTAATCATTTAACATGTAAGACAACACACCCCAGGCAAAAAAACTATCTCTCTAACTCAACAGACTCCACTGACTCTCCCTATCTCCCTTCTCTATTTATTTTTGCTACATTCTGAACTTGAAACTACACAGCCAGACAAATCTACTCACAATAAACGACCCTGAGTTAAGTTCTTAAGATTTTATTCAATATTTTACTACACTCATAAATAACACCCAACTCACTACTCAATAATACCATAAATTCATAATCAACATTTAGCTTTAGTTAGAAGTTAATTGGATTTACCTGATCGTAAAGATAGTAAAAGGTCACAATATCTTTTTCGTAGAGGTCCTTTAGGTCGGATATCAAGTAGCGGATTCGTAATTCATATCTCCATTCTGTACTTGGGTGTTTCTTCTCGTACTTTTCCCGAACCTGCACAGATGTAAAAGCAAATAAGAAACAGAAAACGAATAGAAAACCTGCATATTCTATTGTTACAGCATTTAACCATAAGTCTACAAAAAATAGTGTTCAACAATCTAAACATAAATTCCATAACCTCAAAATGTAATGCCCTATTTCCATTTTGATTGTTCTCTAATTGCCTGAACATAATGCCCTCATCCTAATCCGCAAAAGTAGCTCTCTCGTTTGTCCGTAAGTTCGTATGATAAGTATAATCTCTTTTAAAACATGATCCCATATTTAATTCGTCTTTATTTTTCAATTGCTGGAGCGTCATTCCCTTTATTAGTCCAACTGTCCAACTTCCTTTTGAACTTAGCATAAAAAAAGAGAGAAGTGTTGTCAGGGAATGTGGGAAAACCTTAGGAGTGCTCCAGATATTGCATTGGAAGGGATTCAATAGATTTTTTATGTCACGCAAGTTAGATCCTAGTAAAGCACAAGTAGTGAATGAGTGAGTTTTGTAGTTCGTTTGTAGTGTACTTAGTATAGAAATGTATAGAGAATCCCTTTGCCTCTTCAATAATTTGTTAAAGCCCACTTCCTACTTCCTTTTTATGTCTCTTTTGTATTTGAGCTGAAGGGGCAGAGCCGTCGTTGCGTTGTGTCATGATTTTTATTTTCAGTATCAAAGCATGTTATATGGATGGCTTATTATTGACATATCAAATCAGATCCTATTTGCCTTCTTTATTCGTTCTAACAGATAAGGACAATAAAATGTTTTGTTGGATGGTAGGCAGAGTTGATAACATCCTTAGCTCAACTCTCCCTTTCACTTATTGGCTTTATTCATCAGTCTTTTACTGAGGGTAGCATAAGCACATGCAATAAAAAGGCTTACTCAGCTTAAATAGATGGAAAATAGTCAAAGTATTATCAAGTATCCTTTACTCTGCTATTTTATATTTGTCATGCAATGGATCTCTTAGGAAATAATCTCATTTTTTAGCTTTCAACTTCTGCTATTCACATGAGGGGCATCTTGTCATGTACCTTATGTCCTGTAAGTTCATACGTAGGGCTTTAGAATCAAAACTTGATAAGTTGTTGTGAAGTGTCTTTAAAATATTATATTTATAGCTTATTATAGTAGGTACTAGTGATTAAGTTCAAATATTGTGAATATGTGCTGCAAGTATTATGATTATACAGAATGAGATTGAGAGAGAAACTAAATAAAGAAGCTACGAGATGCATATGATATTTTTTACTTGATAGATCGTCATGTCCGGATGAAGCCAATAAAGTTCTTTAGTAGTGGGATGGTTGAGCCGGAGTGTGAACAAGTGCTGATAGGCCCGAGTACTTGAAGGAGCCAGTCTTGTTGTCAGAAGCTGGATAATTCCCTATTAGCACAAAATAGAAATACAGTTGAACACATGTTCCGAAGACATTTCAACATCTTTAACTCATTCTTTTCTCAAGGAGATAAGGAAGATAACTTCTTCTCACAACTACATACATATATAGCAATAGCAGAACATCAAAACACAAAAATAGTTTCTAACTTAACAGCCAGCACGCTGAACGCTGTTTCTTTTATACATTAGAGCCAAGCGTACTGCTATAATATATTAAATCATTTGCCTATACATATATAGTTACCAGCTTGGACTTTGTGTAATATTAAATAAGGCTTGCCATTTAGCAATAGTTAAACAGATTTTTTTGTACTCTGTACGTAAGTAGAAAACAAAGCGTAAAGCACTGACAAGCTCAACCCTTTCCTTCTCAGTTTCATCTTCATCTCTCTCACTTCTGCCTCTACTTTTTACTATAGAAAATGTGTAACACACTGAAAATGAGAATAGCACAGAAGAGCAATTGTTAGTATCTTACTGCATCAGTCTGTTGAACATAAGGGTTGTGTAGCAATGAAACCTAGATTTAAAATTATTATCCTGAAGGGAAGATACTGACATCCATGCTACGAACATCTCTAGACATATTTCCTAAAGATATATTACTACAAGTACATGCCTTCTGCGCCTAAAATGTTACCCCTTCATTTTATATCAAACAGATTCCCATGTACTCTTGTTAAAATGTACAAGAAACCAGGTGCATTTACTTTCTCAACTTATTGTTACAGGATACTGGGAGAGCTCGTTTGAATCCTGATTTTCTCGCATGACGTGAACTGAATATGAACTGTCTCTGAGGTAGACAAAAGATATTACATCTTATATAACTACCCGCACTCAGAGGACGACAGATGAATCTACATGACATTATTGATGATAGTCCTACATTCTATTCTACAATTTTCCGTAGCATCATTCGCATCAAGTTTCATTATTATTTACCTTAGATTTACTAGCACACTTTATTCTACGTATTATAACTTACAAGGTATACTATATATGAATGCTTTTAAAGTTTTAACCATAGATATAGTAATAGGTATGTCCCCATAAATAAAGAAAAAAAACTACTTTGCTATCTTGGCCAAACATCGATTTATTTTGGTTTGTGTATACTGCTGTAATTTAAAAGTATCATCTATAAAATGGCAGGGCATAGGTTAGCAGGCGATCACATAGATTTTTAGTAGAAATCTCGAGCTTCTTTAGTTTATGTAGTCAATTTTTGAAGTTTCAACTATCGCTAGTACTATCGACTATTGCTCTTCTAAAAGAACTTTCAAGCAGATAGCACAGATCTGCTAGAATCCTTTTCATGCGAAAGAAAACTTACAACCCTTCCCCTCCGAATAAATTTAAGCTTCAGAAAAGTTCCAGCGACAGCGACTCGTAGATTCCAAAACCAGGGCTTTTGAAAGATCGCATGATGAAACTTAACGATTCAAGTGGAACGATATTCTAAGTATATACGATACTTGGAAAAGAATTTCTTTATACTGATACTGATAACAGTGATAACCGATGGAGATCCTCATATAATCATAACTTTCAACAATCAGGTTTAGTGATCATTATTAGAAAGGAAACTAAACCCGAGATTTTTCAATTATTTCAATAGCTTCACTTTCCCAAACTTTTGTCACAATTTCTGTCGTAAAGATAATCATTTTCTGCGAGAAAGTAATCAATATTACAGCAAAAATTCGGAAAATCTCCCAACTGAACTACATGTATTAATATGGAAGCTAGACAGTAAAATTGTCGTTCATTAATCATAAAAATCAGAATTACCTTAATATCTGTAGTATCACTACATTTGACAACATTGAATCCACCGTCTACCAAATGGATCTTCAATGTCGTCTTGTTATCGGCATCTGTCCCATTCGTATCGAGTAGATCAAAATTGTTCGGAGCCCGAAATTCACTATTGGGCCGAGGAATGGATGGAAGTGAAGAAGTTATATCCAGGTTGGTTCTGACAACTCCTGCTGAGCCCTTTCTAGCAGGGCTAGCTATTCTGTCTTTGTGATTCATTGCAGATAATTTTGTTGGTTCATCATCCCTGCAATAATCAATTAAAGAAATTAGGATTTTTTAACAAATGCTCACTCTCATCACAAATCATTAATCATTTAGTTGTACACATACATTTATCACACATGTGCTAAAAACAGCAGTTCCCACACTTAACAGTCATCACTAACATACTAGAGTTATTCATTAACTCAGTTTTAGAAAATCTTTCTCTTTGTTTCTTTTACTTGTCCAATAAAGAAACCTATAGCTAACACTATCAAAGAATCAACTACTCTTTCACAATCAAAACATAAAAGTACCCACTTAAGATCAGAATCATCGATTACTAACATCGACATACTAACATATATGTAAGCTTAATGTATAACTGTTACTTCAATCAAAAACATCAAACAACAGACTTGTCACTTCAATGTAAATACCAAATGAATCTCAGGTGAGAGTTGAGAATTGTGAGACACATTTTTTAACAGGAAAAGCTACACCAAACCATACTTTCCCACCTCGGCGTCGTGGCGCAAAGGACACCCTGCTGGCCGCACGGCTAGCTGGGACACCCTGCTGCCCGAAAGCCACCAGGGTGTGACTTTTACTGTAACTTCAATGTAAATACCAAATGAATCTCAGGTGAGAGTTGAGAATTGTGAGACACATTTTTTAACAGGAAAAGCTACACCAAACTCATGGTCTTAGAGAGAGGCATAATTTAATCGTATTATTACTTTGTTTTTGTTAGCTCAAGATTCCAACTCTGGACATGTAGCTATTTATCAGGATTCACACACACAGACATCATCAAAAGTCAAATGTACACGACTGCACGATTACATACTACTAGCTCACTGGACATTTGCATTTATTTGATATGACATTAGATATGGAAAAAGGCCCATGGACATTTCACAAAGGCAAAAAAGTTGTTAACTAATTCATACTAAAGCAAAAACTTGTGAAGTTGGAGTTGTTCGAAAGAATTCCATTCAACTTGTACGTTTCATAGACACGGTGGTTCTACTGGTAAAATTCGTATTTTTCAATTACCAACATCAATTATCCGACATATGGATGTCTAGGAATTTAACAGCTTGGACATTAAGGAAAAGCATATGTGTCTCGGTTACTGACACTATTAATTACAGCATCTAAAGTGAAATCAGTCAGTAGGAACAAGGAAAACAGTATGTTATTATTTTTTATTATATACACGGAAGGAAATAACACACGTTTTCTTTAATACACTATTATATATTCTAGGCATTGCATGTCCTATTCTCTTAAAACGCAGGATTAAAAAGCGCATAATATTATCTCCTTCATCGAAATTCAGCGTGAGTTCGTTCGAATGCAGTTTCGGTATCGTAGAAATAATCTCACATTCAACTAACACATGACTAAAACAAACTGGATGAATTTTAACTGGAATATGTACACAATCTTTTACAATCAGGCCTTACAGACAGTATTATATAATTTTCTTCTCATATCGGAGTCAAAGACTTGTGTAGCCTGCACATGAAAATATCGTTTATTTAATGTATTTGACCGATATCCTTGCAGCATTCATCTAAACTACAATTTCACATTTGAAGTAAAATAGTTCACATTTTCCCAATCACATTAAAGTTTAAAAAAATAGGTCAACGATTCTTAGGTCATCAGAATGTAAGGCGAAGATGGTTAAACTAAAACAGAATTATTTTAGTTTTTTAACTGCATAGATTTACTATATATACTTATTATATATACTTATACTTACTTATACTATGTATACTTTTTCATAGATTTACGCAAATAAATACATTTGACTATGGTAATTTTGAACATTGAACAGTTATTTAAAATGACAATAAAAATCCCATTAAAACTGCCCATCCAAGGTAGGGCAAAGGCCAATGCTTTGTTTGACATTTTATTTGATGAAACTTGAAATCAGTCATGGTCTAAGATATCCCACCGATATGATAATTGTATTCAACCATAGAAGAATTGTAATGTTATGTGCAAAGGTATACCGAAGAATAACTTTTTACCCTCCAATACACTGCCCATTCTTGTATAATTGTCTGACCGTAAAAATCCTCCGGGCTGTGCTTAGTGTGCAAGCTAAGTCTGTGATTCTTTCTTTCGGCTGTGTGTGGATTTGCGAAGGGTTAAGAGGATTATTCTAAAAATAACTTGGGCTGACCGACGGCCGGCAGTCGAGTTTCAATAACCTTTCTTTCAGCTATTTAGGTAACTCAGAAACTGTCAACGTCAGTTTCACTCGGTTAACTTCAGCCTTCCCTCTTTTATTTCATTTTCATTCATTCAAAAACACTCTGGAGCAAAAAAAGTCACTTTGATAACATATCAGGAGGATGCTACACAAATAAGGAGGGGTGCGACATGTGAGCTGTCTCACATTCAGTCCCTTCCCTTCACCTATTATTTGTATTAACTTAATTAAGAACTATTACGTTTTTGAGCACCGAAAGTTATAAAATCACCCTTACTTCAGATCCATCATCGTACACTGTTGAAATGCTATAACTTACACATAATATTAAAATCAAGTTATTCAGAGATTGCCAGTTGCTTCAACCCCTTTAAGTAACACACTAGCCGCTGGTATTTTCCTCACTTTTGTTTAATTCCAGCAATTATCTACTCCTATCATAAGTTACACTTAAGTATGCAACATTTGTATTTAACACTGCATATTAAATACAAACATAGCAAGAATATGTATGTCTGAGTAGACCTATATAGCTTATTATAATATGCCTATTCCTTATGATATCTGTGTTATTATAAGGTACTACTTACTACAATAAAGTAGTCATATTTATCTGTGACAGAAATGAAAGTGGGGAAACCTGGGAGAAATAATGTAGAATTAAATTCCTCTTCATTTTGACATTTAGACCATTGAGACAGTAGCAATGTGTGCCACAAAGCATCTTGTAAGCACCCATTCTAGTACATTGTTACAGAATTCTATCGTTTATGCATCACAACAAACTTTGATAAAAATCCAAAACCAGTACAGCACAATAGTAACGTGCAATAACATAAATATTTAAGCTCATACAATACGTATACATGCCACAAAAGAGCAAAACTGAGGCGAATATAAAGCTAAATGCAGTTTCCAGTTTTTATAGCTTGCAATTTCAGCTGTGAGCACAGTAAACATAATGACGACAAAGACTACTCGGCATTTTTGGCATTGTGTGT
>JABASI010005968.1:0-11510 GCA_019776505.1 Tomocerus nigrus
ATTAGATCAATATTTAAATATATTGATATGTTAGGAGATAATAGCCGAAAGAATGACATACCATAACGCAACATGTTTATGCAAAATGATGCACAATAATTTTAAATGTTTGTAAATATTATTTTCTGTACTACAAGATACAGCTAATATTATTATTCTTTGTTACTATTAGCTTAATAAGCACGTAGCAAAAACAAACATTTCAATAATCACAGAACTTTCAACAAAGCTCATTTATGTTCAAGTGTTTATGTTTATCAAGGGATTCTTGTGCTTGTACAGATAGACAATACAGCATAGCATGTAATAATAATAATGTTACCTTGTGTTCTTAGAGCACGAGCGGTAGTTAAATACTTGAAATGATTAGTTACTTACTTCTTCTGTTGCGTGTGAGTAAACAATAGACAGACAAAGTAAATCTAATGATATTATTTGTTAAAAAGCCATTTCGCATTGTAAATGGTAAGTAAATGATGTCTGTGAGCAGTGTGAGATTGTGTGCTGTGTTAGCAAATCATGAACACAGGTATTTATGTTCATGAATGTTCGTAGCATGTATACACAATGTATGTACACAAGTGCAGAAACTTCTATTATTATTGCTCGCAATAATTTTATATGTGTATCTGGTATTCATAAATGAAGTGCGGTAATATTGCCACCAACGCCCTGAATGAAGGATGTGTCTATGTTGTCTTCTGTTTATCACAACAACAGGCATGACGGACATTATTTACGTACCTACGTACTTACATTGGAATATAGAGTACAATATTTCAATTGTTAATAGTTATTATAGTTTTTAAGATACACACACCTACATCAATAATACCTACTTTTCCGTTTGTTGCGAGTTAATGCAACCATTTTAGAATTAGATCAATATTTAAATATATTGATATGTTAGGAGATAATAGCCGAAAGAATGACATACCATAACGCAACATGTGGCATGTAATAATCTGTAATGGAAAACAGTGTCAGTGGTCTAAAAAACAAACGTAGAATGGAATTTCAAAGTCTATTACGTGTAGGCAAAGTACGTAGTGACGTAGTATGGAACGAAACAAACGTCGCTAACTATCATGTTAAAGGTGTGTATGAACTTGAACTGAATTTTCTTCTTGCATGTGGATGAAATATGTAATGAATTTTTTATCCTCTCCCATTCTACTCAGTCTACTGTACTAAAAAGTTTACATTTCCCATCATCTCACCATTCCTTATCAGTGTTAGCGATATATAAACCTTTTAAAAGTGTCTACTGATTAATAAGTATAAATAGGATGCAAAAATAGTGGCAAAAAACGGGCTCCGACCATTTTCTCATTTTCTTTTCATTCAAATGCACCCTATTGTGCGTCAGTCTTGCCTACAGCTCTTTATATCCGGTTAAAATGACTTCGACTACTATTATTAGAAAACTAACATGCATATTCCATTAATATAAGCAGTGCTTAGTAGTAAAGATAATAATATTTAAATGTATGATATCAATGACGTAGGCTGTGGGTAGGTGATGCAAGAAGTGTGTGAATGTATTTTATCTGTCAGAATAAAGAGTTAGGGCGGATGTCCCACCTGTGCTACATTTTTCAAACTAATCAAATATAATTTTGTCTCAAGAGCAAGGCATAATCTTGACCTCAACAGTCACAGTGTCATATGCTTGTTCCACAAATAATCGTAATTATAGGAAGCTTAAGGATGGAATTAGGGAAGACAAACGGGTTATCCCTATAGAAGTGATAATATCTTTTTATCCTATAAGGTCGCCTCGTGTACACAGAGACTATTATCTAGGAACTGGAACACTGATTGTTGTCATCAAAGTGTCGCAGTGACACTTGATTTGTTCTTCAACCACAAAATACTGAGAGTCGAGTGGTTAGAATTTGGCATGCTTATAATGTACCTACGTAGATTGCCAACTTTAGTTGGCAGCTCCACTTTCAATCCGTTATTTGTGGGTCTAATCTGTGTTAGCACATTATTCTTAAGTTATATAGATCACATCTATTATTTTCTTCCTACAATTACAATTTTAGTTTAGCTACTCAAATCCCAATATTTTGCATTAATGCATGCTGGAACGTTCATCTGTCAAAATGGAATATGCCAATATTTAATTCAGATTATACTGAAATTCTATGAAGGTGTAAGGAGAAAAGAAATTACCTTTTTCATGATGAATTTGCATGCTTCTTCTTTGAGAGTTTTGAGTGTAAGTAGGGAAGTGTCAACGGTAGCCGAGTCTCTGACAAGGCCTAGTTGAAAAAGAAAAGTGACATCTCCTCCCGCACAATCCATTTTCAGGCCCTTTTAAATAAATCTTGAATTTGAATATTTAAAAAGTTGCTGGAAAGTTGATTTCGTTGTTTTTTCGATAGAACGTTTGATTTAAGAGGTCACAATCACATCAGTCACAGTAACCACCACAGAAAACAGTTGACACAGTTTATTTGTCTGAGCTTTATTGTTGGGGTACTTAGGGAGTGTTGATTTGGTTAGAAATATCTGGTTTATGTGTCCGTGGTTTATTTATTGTGGAATGCGAGGTGAGGATATAATATTGAAGTAGTCGAAGAAGTATATTATAATAATATAGTGAGCAGAGTGAGCACGTTTATGTTAATAGATTGTTGCTGGTAAATTTATGCTAACTGACTTTCCGTACAAAGTAGTGCAAAAGAACAATATGCATTGATTAAGTGGAAAAAGTGCTGGAGCTAGCTAGCCAATTCCTTGAGAACGGCAAGATTAATGCTAGTTGTGGTGTAATTCACATACATAATTAATGAGTTCCTTTACATTTGTCCTAATGGATTATTTAGTGAGCTTTAGTTCTGCATCAATGGCAGTAGTTAGCATTATCACTGTGGAAAAAGGTTTTTAAACGCTCATTATTATTCAGTGTTGTTGCAGAGTGATAATGTGGTTCTATTTTAACCAAGTATGTGCTTTATATTTAGGTTTCTTCTCTTTTAACCAAAGTAGATTGCGTAAAAGGCTTTTTTACATCCTTTTTCCCTTTGTTCTGCCTCTACTTATCTATTTACAAAATGTAAACTGCTGTAGACATCCAAGAATGCCCTTTCTACATTCAACTAGATCACTTTAAGAGTACAAAGCACAACTTTTTAGGCGCATTTCTATTTTTAGACAAGTAGTAAATGGCTCCACTTGCAAAAGAATAGCATAAAATGCTACACTACATTAAAAGTTCTTTCCAAAAATTGCTTAGCACAAAAGGAGTGCTGCGTGCAATCAAACGCTAATAAATCCCAGTCTATTTTATGGTTTTCTACCATAAAATTCTTGAACTGTAGTTTTCGTTGTAAAATGAAGTGAAGCGAAGAAACTACTTCATTGTAAAAGGCTTTGTGTGAAAAGGAAGGAGCATCCTGGGTATGGTGGTTGTCTTTAATTTTCAACAGAGTTTTCCACCTGGAACTGTAATAAAGTTCTCCAGCAATTTAACTTGAACCAGGGATGAATTTTCTCTAATATCTATGACAGTGATAATAGTACCAAGAGTCCTATCTAAATTCATGGTACTATACCGGTCCGTAAACACAGTACACTATTCCGAATGGTAGTCGTAGTCCATAACTCCATGCTACTTATTAGGATCTCTTGGAAACATTACAATTTTCAGGTGTGGAAAAGAGTTAGCAACGATTCAAATGATCTAAACTGGACGCATGTGTAAACATAGACAATGGTTTTATTGTGTGGGATATTTTTTGTCTTTTAACGAGGGATTCACGTTCAGAACAACTTGTAGAGCATCAAGCATCACATCTGACTGAACAACTTAAAACAAAGTAATAGAATGGATGAGTGCGACTAAGTTAGCGGAACGTTCTCGACTTGAAATAAACGCCCGTAAAATTCCGATGACTACACTTGTAACTACTGCTCTATATTTTCTTTTAGTAGGGCAAGTGAGTATTTATGTAGCAAATGTAAATAGTACTTGTATGCGGTCCATTGATATTCAGGCCAGTTGAGTAATCTCTTGTCTTAGATGCACTATCTTCCCGAAATTTCTCAATTTACATCTTTAACAATGCCGAGTCTTGATTGGATTGCGAATTAAACACTTAAGTTCACATCCCAGTGTCAATATTCTTGTTTATTCCCTCGTTAGAGTCGCTTAGTTAATTTAGGTATCCTCCTGGAGAAGATTCCTCACTCTGTGTGTAGCAGCAGCAGTCTCTATAAATTCAGCATGAACATTTCGTTAGCTTCCGTTCTGTTGGATTGTTTAATTTTGTGTGGAAAGGAGCACGGGTTTTGATGGGATGCTGGCGTGAGGAAGAATGAATTGTAAATACAGAGAGAGAAGAGATAGTCAACTGAAGTTAGTGGATGAGAAGATGAGTCAAGTCTGTCTGTATCTAGTCAGGAGCTATGTATTTAAGGTAGCCGTTGAGTTTAAGTAGGCAATAATAATAAGCCGACTGTTATTCTCTTTATAGTAAGTAGGAGGCAGGCGACTTGAGTCTCTCTCTCTCTCTCTTCCTCTACAATGCAATTAGGTACAATAGTGCAGGCGAACTTACGGAATGTTATACTGTAGCTATTGTTCAAATTGCAGTCGAGGAGAAGAACGTATAAAATCCATTAATGTTCCATTTTATCATCTTGTTACATCATCTCCTCCTTCTGCTACAACTCAACTCACAAATATTATATACGACGTAGCTAACTAAACTAACGTAATAATCCAACCATAGAATAAAATCTTTGCCAAGATGCTCTTTTCTATATGCACACACACAGATATGATGATAGTATAGCATTGCTAAATACTGTAGCTATAGGTCAGTCAGACAACCTAAGTAAGTCTGGTTTTGTAGGTTTCTAACAAAGGTACGGGATCTCAACCGTTCTGACTTAAATTCTTTCTGCCGAATCCACAAAGAATATTATGCACAGATAAAATAAATTCTTTCTTTCTTTCAATTCAATGATAGATAGCCCAATGATATTTCTCTGTTGCTCCTTCCTCGTGGATTATGTTATCATCTACGGCTACTGCAGCAAAAAATTGCATAGATTCTTCTATATGAGATTTGGGATTTTCATTGCAGTTTTGAGTTTGACTGTGCATTATCAAATAACATTTCCTTACGCTAGAATTACAGAACAAATATTCTAATCAATAGTAGACAAAAGGTTAATTTTCCTCGAAATGTGATACGATTAACATTAGGAGGCAGAGTTGAAGTTTAGTCAACTGCTAAGTATACTTACAATGTTACAATATGCTCAACTCTGTAATCTTGGCAAAAGATAACAGTCTTGCACTAATGACTTTCTTACAGCTTTCTGTATATTGTTGCATCTCTGACTAATGTGCAATGAAATGAGAAGGGTAACTTACAGTTCAGTTTAACATGCAATCCTTTGCATAATACGAAATCTTCAGTTGAATTGCTGCGAGGATAAGCCGACGACGCCAAACCCTTGTTTACCATAAGTCAAGTTCAAAGGGAAACCTGGAAAAACAAAATAAAATCTTTTATGGCTACGGGGAAATTGATTCATTTCTTGTGAAGTTGTTAACGTCATTTTCCGCAATCAAAATAAACCAAAGATCATCATGCGGAAAGGAAAGTCTATGTGCGGAAATATTTATTAGTTTACTACTATGAGCACATATAATCCCTTTCCTCGCCTTATCTTATGTGTAATGTAACTTTAATGCTTAATTGAAACCAGTCACGACCTGTTTGGTCAAATTGATGTGTGTTTATCGAAGGGTTAATATATGCAACGGTTTTCTTGGTACAAATGCATTCAATACAAATTCTCTCAAAATAATCTCTTGAAATGTTATTTTCGACGTTTTGACGAAGCTTGTGTACGTTATATCTACGTGAACTAATTACCATTATTAACTAAATTTCTATTATTTTAGTTTCATTGGGTTATTAAACAGGCAATTTACATGAAGATCCCAGTTATGACAGTTCTGACTATTGGAATTAATTGGAACATTTAATTATCCTTATAAACTTTTTCTTGGAACCTACTTGATTTTAAATTATACTTGTGTATACGAGTATATAATGGACTAAATATTAATTATCAAGCCCCACCAGCTAACGGAGCAAACTGAATGTACATAGTTAAACTTAAACAAGCTACAGCATATAAATTAACCAGAAATTGGCATAACATATAAACATAATTAAGATGAATCAATGAAGAATACGCAGAACTAATCAATTTCGCAATTATGATTATTGACTTGTTGCTACAATTATTTAGCATAGGTAACTAGATTCTTTGCCAAAGCAGACTGTTATGTTGGTACTGTTGTATCAAGTAATATATTCAATATTTGCCGAAGTAGAAAAGGAAATTAAATAATAAGTTTATTTAATTTTTGTGCCAAGAACAGCAACTTTCAACGAATCAATAATAATTTAACTATAACCATACAAAGTATGTTAATTTTCCTGATTTTATGCTTGGTTGAAAAATTGTGACCCACTAATTAATTGTAACTATTTTATAATAGATTGTAATTAATTCCCAACCTTTTAGAAGAGTTTCATTAAAGGCAAAAGTGCTTGTAACAACATGTATGTTGTATAATAGTATAATACTATACTGAATTGTATTCTGTGAGACAATTAACTTTGAATGCATGTAGCTGTTGTGGTTTTTTTTTCCCATTAGCAAAGCATCATATTGTCATTTTTCGAGAATAAATAAAATTTAAACTGGAATGCACTATTGTTATGTCAATTTGGCATTCTATCAGTAATTATTTGTGTAGCACATGTACAATAATATGTAAATGTGTAGCCAGTGAGAAAAAAATCGAGACACGGATACAGAGAGGTACAATTATGTCGTAAGGGCTGGCTGATGAAAAAACGCCGAGATATAAAAAAGTATTTTGCTGAATTATGCAAAGACGAGAGAGAGAGAGACAGTCATAGTAGTACATAAGTAGAAGACATAGGAGAGGGGGGACCTCAAGTAAACAACAAAGTCAGCCGGATATAAACACAACATGATTTTTAGAGTAGTCTCTTTTATAAAGTGTTGCAAGTGAGTAGAGTAAGGAGTATCTGATTGAATGCAGGAAGCATGGGATTCCCGCTTCACACAATACGATAAGAATTTAACTGTACAACTTCTACCCACACAACCCTGCCCAGAAATATTATTTATTAATAAGTATGCACATATATTCTATATGTGTTTACTTGTGTATTTATTTTTGATCTGTGACTGCAATCTGGTAAGGAAAATGCAATTTTCCCGAGCTATTTAAAATCAAGATACGTATTTTATACACTATTGTATGTAAATTGAGTGCAGAAGCTGAAGAAGACTTGTGTGACTTGGACATTTAGACTATAAAATAATATGGGAATTTAGTGAGATGGATGTACTATAGAAATTCCTATGATTATTACTGTGGACAGCAGAAGAAGAGTAGTAGAATGGAATATAATAATAATACTCATGCATAACATATAGCGTACCTAGATACTTATAAATTGTGAGTCGACTGCTTTTTTATCCTTCAACTACTTTTTCATCTTGTTATGTTCTGTAATTTATATTATTGTAATACTACATAGCTCTCTCTAGGCTCTGACTGAACTATAAGTAGGCATCTGTATATTAAATAATGAGTCTTTATTCCACACACCACACACATCTACAGTACAATGTTGTCCTCTAAGGAGAATTTTTGTATAATTGAAAGCTGTCTGTCCTTTGGTGTAGTTTATGCACTGTTGTCCCGGACTTTCCAGAAAGAATCAGGATAGACATTGAATTGCATTCGAGTGGGAATCTAATCTAACTGTAGGTAGACATACGTACATGCATAAATAAGTGAGTTGGTAAATCCCTTGCCGAATCTCATGCAAATTTTTAAGGCGTCAATCCATATCCTTTTACACACTATGAGTACTGTTTTCTATGTACTGACTATAAAACACCTACATATGCAAATCTCCTAATGTCTTATCTCCACACCAAAGATATCTGCACACCTATCTCTTAAAGGAGACACATAAATCCCTATATCTTCATATTTTAAATATATAAACTGTCTTTAGGGATTACTATAATACCTACACATATAGCTATACCTATCTGTACCTCTACCTGTGTATATATTTAAATCTCTATCAAATGTCGAGATTCATAATATATACTGTCAATGCAAATAGCTACTACAATACATCTTTGCTGAACTTCCGCACTCCATGTACTGACAGCATGTTACATCATGGATAACAGAGTATTTACATTTCAATCGATCTTCCTAACTTTCTAACACACACTTTTAAATCCAAACTATAAATATAAGTAGGCAACACACTATAATAGCGTACACTACACATCTCTAATATTTACTCTCTGGAATTATTTCAATAATTAAATCAGTAAGAACACTTTGCAAACTAAATCATTTTCCTAATTGGATTTTCCCGATGACCAAAGTACATACATGTATGTATTATAGGTTTTAAAATTAATAAAAGAGTTTTCAATATGCTACAATATTTTCCTCTGTACTTAATGTCACATAAAATTAAGGGCGGTGAATATGTTTAAAAGCAATTTAGTGTTGAGAGTGGATATTATGTGGCAGATTGGGAAAGTGCATTTAGGGACGGAGTTGGGTAAGTGCAGGCAGGCAGATCTCGATTTTGTAAAACCAGAGGAGTTTCATCAGTAGAAGAGGAGTGTGTAGGTAGAGTAGAGGAGCGGAGTAGGAATGTGAACTGTACTTGAGTTGAAGTAAGTAAGCAGTCAAGTCCCATAGAATTGGGATGGCAGTGGCACCATGAGAACTTGGCTGAGTGAAAATCAATTCGTATTTCTGGACCTGGGAGCACGTCTTCCAAATAAGAACAGACTGAAACATCTTTTCCCAATATCTCTAGGTATATTGTTTCGTTCACTGTGCCTGCCTCCTACTACACACAACACCTACCTAGGCATTCTCTCTTGAAAGCTCTCTGCTCTATGCATACTGGATTTCAACTATTCTCTGACAATGAGTATCAGTTGGTAGGTAAGTGCGAAGATCTATCTTTTGGGAGCTATGTATAGCGCTCCTATCAAATTTTCTTTAAACACACATGCTTTGTATACTAAAATGCGTTTCTCTATCAGATCCCACTTCTGATATTAAGATTTTTGATTATACTGTGTCAGCATATTCTCTATTTATACCTCAATTGGGACTAACACTTCACTTGAAAAGATATTTTTCTGCCTTTCACAGCGACTTCTCTTCAAAGATCTTAAGAGACAACGAAAGGAATCTAAAAATACTGACAACACAGATACCATGTCCTTTTAACATATTATTGCTTTGCCAGGTACCTAAATGCATACTGAATGAATCTTATTCACATTTTAAGCTGGAAGCAAAATATTTTGCTAGAAAAACAAATTGCAGAATGCTATGCTCCTACTAAAAACTATGGATCGATATTTTAAATATTCTAAAATTTTATTTGATTTCATTCAACTACCTATGCACAGCAGCGCCGATAGTTAATACACACTTACAAAATATTAAATATCACCCTTTGCAAACAATTTAGTGTGCCGAAAATGCATTGGACATACACTTATGCATGTAAATAATTATGTGTCTTTAACTCCGTTAAAAAGTTGACCTACAACGCACACTCCTAGTACATACAAAAATCATTTAAATTATGGAGCTCCAATACAGAACTATTCATAAAAATTTCTCACAGTGAAACTTGTATTCACTAATAAATTCAAAAATTCCTTTCCAAACCTCCTGCATTGGCATTCTATTAAAAAACAATTTTCTTAGTCGTTCGTACACGTAAGTAAAGATTAAGAATTTGAGTCTTCAATATTAAATGCAGCTAAACACATATTATATAAATACAATATCTTTGAAAATTATGTAGGAATACTTGTACGGAACTAGCTAGTCTAGACATTCGGCACTAATCAATTAGCAAAAGTTATGCTAGATACTATTCCGTTATTATATACACATACATATAGGTATATTAATAAAGTTTGAATGCACATTATCCTACAACGGGTGAATCACAGTAAAATCCTCAAAAGTTATCAAGTTTACAAAACCATTTAGCTAAACTATAAGACAATAGTAAGTCCAATGAAAATTCAACAGCAGTACAATAAGGAGTATCCTAATAGCTGATTTCCAAAATGGCTCATGCAGAAATGATTCAGTTGTTATTGTACAATTTGGAAATAACATTGTATTCAAGGTACCAGGTATAAATGACTGGGTTTATTTATGGTAAGTGAGACACTGTAAATGATCCATTAAAGAAGTTCACAAACCTGTGCTGTTATAGTTTGTACACTGGTTTGATCCGGCTATCTTTAGGAAACTGTAACACTGTAAGTTGGAACATTAGTGTTACTGTGCTAGTATAATAATAATCGTTGTAACGATACTAGGACAGAAGAGAGCACATAATAATAATATTATGTAGAGACTGAACCACAGAAATACACATCGCCAGCTAGTCAAGACCATGTAATCACCTTCACAATCACCACACTACTGAGCTAGTCGAACAATGATGAGTCGCATAAGTATTAGAGGCAATCAAGGAAACGTTAGAGCAACTATATGTTACTGAAATGCATGGTGTACCTGCATGAGCAAACTTTACATCGTACTACATAACAATGAAATCTTACATCAGTTAAACTATTCTACTGTGTGCCAGTACTTACTCTGTACTAAAGTTAGTCATTGCACATAAACTGCTCACAGAATCCTACAAAATGTGGCTAACGATACGGAATCAGAAGACAAATAAATGTAAAGCAGTGGAAAATCCAAAATAAAATAAAAACCCCTCAATAAAATTGCAATTCGTAAACACCCTTTTCTTTGTGAAGTGGTTATAGGTTTGCAAGTGTGTGAATGCAACGAACCAGATTTACAATTAAGGCTAATGGCTCATTTTCTCAGATATAAGTTTCTACTTTGATATGTTTTATACTGAACTTGAACTGGAAAATAGTTAAGTTTCATTATTGCATTCATAATATAGTTGATGTGTATATTATGGAATATTGTACATGGCTAGTGAAGTAAGTTAGGTGATGATATTATAGAAATATAATGCAAGTGATAGATGTATAAGTATAAGGTGAAGATGGGAAGGGTAAGTATACAAAAGCTAAACATGCAAAGTTTATTTCACTTTACTTTCGGACAGAAAAGGTGAACAGTGAACCTGAACGTGAACGTTGTTGTTGCAGGTGGAGTAGGGAGGGCAATGCAATGTAAACCGAGACAAGGCAAGGCAGTTTGGCTTCTACATTGTATTCAGACACATAATATGCATACTTGTTAACCTATAAACTCTCCCTATACTTACTTACATAGTTATTTCTACCTGCACAAAGTGTACACATAAAATCACAACAGATAATATTATTACAGTGTAAATGTTTATTGGAGTTAGCTGCCTGCCTTA
>JABASI010005969.1:0-11504 GCA_019776505.1 Tomocerus nigrus
AAACATACATTATTTTGTCTTGGTGATAGCCAATCAGAGAATCCGATTTCAAATAAAACTGACCAATCGGGAGGAGGCGTTATGGTCTGTTTGGGGAAAATAATGTAGTTTTGGTTGTTTTGCACTGTATATTTCAAATAGTAAATCTGTCGAATAAATTATTTTGCTCTTGTCGAGTTTCGAAATAATTTTATTAATGATTATTGCCAAGTGAACCTATTTTTATTTATACATATTTTGGGTTGTGGAATGGAATTCTAAATAAATGTTATAAAGTTTGTAGTTGGGACAACCCAGGGACAACCCATCTTAATTATCATGGCTGTCTCCTTGACGTAATGTTTAAAATTGAATAATTAAATCCTTCGAGCTTTATTTTATAATCTATGAAAGTAGGTACCTATATGAAACAATTTAGTGTCCTAGTTCAATGCTTTCTCAACATCTGACGTTTCATAAAGATAAGAATAATTGACAGATAAGAGGATACGGTCAAAACAAAGACATTTCATACATAATAAAATAACTAGCTCCGGAACGCGTATTTAAAATCCATCTCTAATCCTATCCATCCATCTCCAATAAATATTATTATACCAAAGACATAAGATGCAAGACCAAAAAAATCAAAAATTTAATAACGAAGTCATAAATTATTCCATGTCATCGCCTTCACTGCTGCGAGCTGCGCTGCCCTTGGCCAAGACTTTACGGGAGTTCATAATCTTCGTCGTATTCGTCGAAACTGGAGCCTTCGTCAATGAACTCTTCGTCATTGGTTTGTTTTTTTTGTGGGTTTTTGTGACTCCTTTCTTTACTTGTATTTTCTTTTGAACAACTTTTTGACAAGCGACGGTCACCGGCCGATTTGCAATTTAGCTTATAGCAATTATTGGGTAAAGATACCTGCAGTATGCGACTGTGAGCTACGCTATGGCTGTAAACAAGTACCTACCTTCAATAATGGGTTTACCCAATTATCAACTAATATGCAATCCATAGAACAAGTATGATGGCAAATTGGTGCAAGACAATGTTAATTCCAATAATATGAATGTGGTAAGTATGACTTCTTTTGTGATCCTACATAAAATTATGCTTAGCCAAAGAATAATTTATGCATAATATGGAATATGGTGATACTACCACTTACTACTATTTCGTTATGCTCTCTACATGTACAGTACAAGTACAACTGTACAGTGTGCATTATGTAAATTACTACTAAAAATGACCATGTAAATAAAATCGATAGATGTTATGCACATGTAAATAAAATGCTGCTCCTCCGGTGTGTAACGGTATTCCTAGACAGGTACTTATATAATGAGTAGCAGGTGGAAGATACAAATAATACTCAATTCCAATTTCCAATTACACAGGAAATGCTTTAAAATATAACAAATATTTATTAACCAAGTTGTTTTAAACTTGTTGCTTACAAAATAAAATTTACAATTCAGCATACATTATGTAAATGAAACAATAGGCTTTTAAATTTAATTTTAGAAAATCCGTGTCATTTAGCCATATAATAAACAAAAATATGATATTTTTGCCACATTAAGTGCGTCATACAGTAGTATCATTATAATCTTAACAATTATAAATATTCAGAAAATTCAGCCTATCAATCTTACGATTCCACACAAAGACAAAACTGTATTTAGTTAAAATATAGGCAATTATTCCATATAACCAAGAAAGATAATGAAAATATTCTATCAATTTCTGGTTTAGTATTGTAAAACAAGAATAATGAATAAAATTGAAAAAGGGACGGGGATAACTTTTGATTGTGAATTGATATGATTTTAAATTAGACCCGAAATAAGTTTGNATTCCATATAACCAAGAAAGATAATGAAAATATTCTATCAATTTCTGGTTTAGTATTGTAAAACAAGAATAATGAATAAAATTGAAAAAGGGACGGGGATAACTTTTGATTGTGAATTGATATGATTTTAAATTAGACCCGAAATAAGTTTGAATGAACATGGAATATCACCTGCATGGAAAAAATTTGAAAGCCCCCCAATTTAGTACAGTTTGATTGAATTTAGCCTAATCCTGCGTTGATGGCATTTTGTTGTGCAATGTTGTTGTAAAATCCTTGCTGGTTAATTGCGTTTTGAGTGTTGATAGACTGCTGAAGATTGATAGAATCCCGGACATGAGCTTGTTGAGCGACGTTGTTTTGATAATTTACTGCTTGGTTCAGGGCTACTACATCGGCTGGATTTACATAGGTATTGTAGTATTGGGCTGCAAATAATAATATAAAATAAATTACTTGTTTATAACACATTCATAACAACTAGAAAGGGTTCTATACCCTCCCACCACCAATATAAAAAATATAGTTACATACCTAATTATATGTTATATTATTATTGGTAGCTAAGTAATATTTTATTATTGTTGAAACGCGTAGTTGGAACTTGGAACTTAAATAAAACTTACCCATCCCGTCGTGAATACTTAATGAAAAGCATAGCACCACCACCAAAATAGTCAAGTTGCAGAATGAAACCATTTTGCTATTGATTTATTTTAATTTAACGAAGTAAATAATTATATTTAGTTAGTGAATTGAAATATTTTTCAGGACTACTAGAAAATGGTCAACAGAATAATTGAATATTTAAGCGTCCTGACCAGTCAAATCTTGGAGAGCTAATGAACAAACGTAGCTCCAAATCTTAGTTTATATAGTAAGGGACAAGGGAACTTGGAAGATAAGTATTTGAAACTTTACTCAAAACACACACAGGTAGGTATACCTATCATTATTATTATTATGTATATATAACACGTAGGTGCAGGTGGTAGGTATATTATATTATATCTTCTGTTTAGCTATGATTTGATTTGAATTCTTCAATGCTGTAATCCATCTTCTACTTGCATAATTGGAGTGTACGTTTTTGAATCGTCCTAAGGGACCCTGTATAATCCACTCCTATTATTATACGTTAAGGAAGTAGAAACCTATATAGTTTTGTAGTTTTGACTTTAAGTTGACATTTAACGCTCTTCCAGTGAAATGAACTAGGTACCTAGTCAAATTCACTAAATAATATGTAAGTGCACAAGGTCCTAGTTAACATTTTATGTATACACCTTAATAAAGTTGTGGTATCTCAATTTTCTTAGAATGAACCATTTGATTTTTATGAGTTCATATCTGGTACAAAGAAGGTGTGTTAAACTGCTAGATCCCACTCAAACTGCTCACTCACTGCTAGTGCTACAGGCTTTCAAGTAAGCAAGCACTTACTTACACTAACAAACAGGGAAAGTATTATTGCATGGAAATACCGTATACACACATTCATTTGAAATAAAAACCTTTATAGCATGTAGGTATTCCAATACTCAATATACTATTATAATATTGAATTTCAATATGCAGCATCAATGGATTAGCAACGAGACATTTAGTGCACGGAAGACCTTTCCTCTTATTTATTTCCATAAATGTAGAAAAATACCCAACCTAAGGCAATTTATTACGACATTTCTTATATTTCTGGCATAATTGTACAATGTACGATTGAGGTGACCTATACATCGTTTCAAAGCCAGTTTCCAGTGAGATGTCGTGTAGGTCACAGTCACTCTGTACACTGCTGTTTTCTAAAAATGACAACTTCACCTTTTAGGTTGCTTGATACTTGGGTAGGTACTTTAAGTAGGCAGTACTCAGAGCCGCGAGCGTATACATATCTAAATATGCACTTACATATCTAATATCTCCAATATATACTATACTACTTACTTGAGTAAGTTAACTGAAAATCAACTATATATCCTATGATTGACAATGAGTGTAATATTTAGCTTGTCCTCATCGCAGCAAAGTATGGGTAGTTCTGATTATTACAAATTATTACTACAAAAGATGCTTACACAGTTGTGAATGTGAAATCATCAGGTGAACGTTATTCACATTTAAATTCATATAACTATTAGATGAAGATGGATCATCTGGATCAAGTAATCAAATAATGTACAAAAACTTCAACTTTTCAGACGATAGATTTAAATATAATAACTATCATACCCTCTTGGCTATCTGTTAGCTTCTTCGGTTTTGGTTCATCATGCATGTTTCTTTTCGGATTTCACTTATTGTTAGTTGTCTTTTTCCTTACATCGGTTAATTTCTTCTGTCGGTGTCTCTTTAAAAGAACGCTGCAGAAATGAGCACTTTTTGTTTTTGTGGAATCGAACTGAATCCCTTTTCATGACCTTGTGACAAGTGGGGCATTCGTACTTTCGTTCGAGTTTACAGTCCTCGTGTGCGATGCGTTCGTGTTGCTTCACCAAAGTTTTATCCCAAAATCGTTTGGGACATTGCGAACATTGTACATGTCTATCCAATTCACTGTTCTTTCTTTTTTGAGCATCCAAGTCATGTATAATTTTAGATTTGTGAAAATTGCGATGGTGTGCAATGAAATAATCATTCTGGCCAGTAGAGAAATTATTGACACATAATGAACATTCCAACAATTTCCTTTCCTCCGAATAAAAGTAATTCAAATCATGTTGGCTTCCACCGTTTTCTCTTGATGTTTTGACTATTATTAAATGTCTATTTACGTGCTTGTCTAATAATTTTTTTGTTTGGAATTCTCTCCCACAAAAATTACACGGATTGATGGAAACATGTTGAGATGATTTTACGGCATGTCTCCTTCGAATATGTCGAAGGAGAAGATCTCTCCTGGGGAACATTTGTGTACAATAAGAACATTTTATCGTTGCCGGAAGAGTCGTCTCCGATCCTGGAGTTGTATAACCAACCATGGAATGCGTTCTTAAATGCCTAATGAAATGTGATTTCCACCCTGAAATTCTTCCGCAAACAGGACAGACAAATCCTAGGCGGGTAATGGAAAAACAGGCCATCATATCTACTTTGGCATTAGACTTAGACTGCGTGCTGCTTTTCCGAGGTCTCTCAATTTTCTGTTTATACACTTCTTTATTCAACCCCCTTAATTTACGTCCCTCTGAAGCTGTGTGAATCCGGCTATGAGCAGCTGCGGATTTCTGATCTATAAACTTCCGGTCACAATGGTTGCACTGAATTGGTAACTCCTTTTTGTGAACATCCTCTAAATGCTTAGTGAGAAATAATTTCACTGAAAATTTCTTTTCACATTCTTCGCATTTGAACGTTTTACGATTTTTTGAGTGCACGTTTTGCATGTGGGATGTCAATAAAGAATTTGTTTGATACGATCCGCTGCAAATATTACAATGGTACTTTTTCGATGGGTTTGATGTTAATGAATGCCAGGAGTAATGGTTGCAAAGCTGGTGTCGGTGATAACGCTGCCCACATATTTCACAGGTATAAGACTTGCGTGCTTCGTGAATTTTACCATGTTCCTGAAGTTTAGAAGAAGTGCCGAATGATTTGTCACATTTATCACATTTGAAATCTTTGTTGTGCATCAGCACGTGTTGTTTGAATTGTATTAAGGAGTCTTGATCCAATCCGCAAATGTTACAAGGGAATTTATCTGACTTATGAAAGTTCATGTGGTTATTGTATGTTTTACTGTTAAAAAATACTTTATTACAAACCACACACTCTTTTCTGTTTCCTCTCTTTTCTTTTAGCCGACTTTTGTCTATCTCCATCAGATTTGCCACTACAAACAGTCCAAAAAAATGTTATTTTTCAGTGTCAACGAATTGGGATAAGTAAAAGTATTTATAAATACATAAAATAAAATATTCTTTAACCTGCTGCATCAGCTTCCCAAGTCCCACCATGATTTTTAACTAAATGTTCCCGTAGCTGTGAGATATTTTCATAGCTTTCTACACAACGATTACATTTAAGAGAATATTTTCGTATGTCATGATCTTTGAGCCTATGATTCTGCAAATCGCCTTCGTTGTAGAATTTTTTCTTACATAAATCACACATATGATAAATTTCAATTCCACCATGGAAAATTTTGATATGATGTTTCAGAAACCATTCAATAGTAAATTTCTTGTGACAAAAGGTACATGAATATTTCCCATAAGCAACTTCATGGACTGAATCGCAATGTTTTTTCATTAGTTCAGGTTGGCGAAATCTACGATGACATTTTTTACATCTTTTGCTATTAATGGATATATCCGAGGAATTCATTAGTTGACTATAATCAAGGTCCCATTCATCATTTATTTCATTTGCTTGATTTTCGGACAATCTATTGATTTCAATGCTTGCGAAAAGTTCTAAAAAGTCGACGGCATTGACAGGGGTTTCACTTTTTATTTCAGACGGATTTTGGCAGTCTTCATTATTTATTTCCCAATCTGGAAGGATACTTTCTTCAATCGTTTCTTCTTTCGTTAATCGTTCTGCTGAGGATGTCAATTTGCTGATACAGGAGTTTTTGCTAGTTTTCTTCAGAAACGCCAGTTTGGAAGTATATAGCTCAATAAATGAAGGCAAGCATATAGAGCAGACATATCTTCTTTCTTGAATATCGTCAGGAAATTCAATCTTGTTGTAGCCCGAGCCCGTGATACTGAATAATGCCTGCTTGACTTCAATTGGATGTGGCAAGTTGAGAGATGAAATCGTTGAGGTCAAATCCATAACGGAAGAACAATTACAGCAACGTACTCGGAGATTCATTTTTGTATCAGCGGGTACTACAAAGAAATGACAAAATGAAATGAGCCCTTCTCCAAATGTTTGACTCTGTTAAAATATATTAAAAGTCAGTGCCTTATAAATAATTGATCATAATATGTAATTAATATCAAAAAATTATAACAAAGGCAATAGTGACATTGTGACATTGTTTATTCATTATTCAAGCCTTTTAATTTTCTCAAGCCCACCTTGTGATCATGTGGATCTGATTTTGCCTTTCAGGAACGTTATTCAATGCCTGGTAGTGGCTGGCTGGGAGTGGGACTGGGAGCCCTGCTCACTAGGGCTCAGCTCACTGCAAGAATTACAATAATAATCTCCGTTTTTGTGCAGGTTACAATTTACATTACAGGATACCGATCAGCCAATTTTTACTATTTAATTTTAATAAGGACTAAAAATAGGGAAAAAAAGCTGATAGTTTAGGAGGACGAAAACCAACGAATAATATTAAATTCAGCTCAACAAAGAATTTGAAAATGCCATTATTTCCCCATTTCATTGCTAACTACAACTGCAACTCCCACTGTTTCCTTTTACCCCATCGGTTGGGTTGTTGGGGTTGGGGAGTCGTGTCGAGCCGGGTATTTAATTTTCATGTCACCATAATATGCAGATTATATACACCAACACCAACACCAACTAACCCAACTTAATCAGTGTAAATATGCACATCAAAATAAATCTGATAAAATGGACAGGTAAAGAAAACAAGGAGGGGGTTACGTCACGGTACGGTCACGGAATCAGATCTCTGAACTCTGATTCACGCCACGGAAATTGATGTACTATAGAGCAGAGTTTTATATTTTTGCGTCATTAAATAAAAACCATGAATTTTGGACTGAAAAATAGCAATAGTGCCGTTGCCGATCCGATAACTTGCCAACGAAGCAAAAATTGACAACTTAATTTTATTAAAGAATGATTATGGGGTTCACTGTCGTTTTAGCTTTTTAAATAATGAACGATTACTAGATTAGTACTCTATGAATCTTTTTGTTTTACATACATATCAATAAAACATTTCCTAAATTAAGGAGTAAACTACGCTGACAAAAGTAGACTTTTTTGCGACAATTTATTGATGAGTAATTTAGCGCATATTATTACATGATTATGGCAATATCTTACAACACATATTACATTATAATTTACATATTGTAGTATAAATAATCAATCTGCACAATAAATTATTTTTGCATGGTAACTTTGTCCAATTTGTCAACAAAATCCTACTGGGTGCATGATGGTTACCCTTGGTTTGTGAAATAAGTGATGGGACAGTAAGTAAGGAGTAAGGAGTATTACTTCTATTTCGTATGGGCTGGATTGGATGCCTTACTATAATACATCTACATCGATGGATGGAATGGAATAGGTATAGGCAGCAGCGCCATCCAAGCAATGGAGTATGTGGGTGGACAAGGAAATGGACAAATGACAAATCGTTCAGTTAATTAAATCTTTGGAGCTTGACATACGAAAATCAATTATAGCGTCCTAGTCAAATGCCTTCTCAAAAGCTGAATTTCCATAAAGATGCGAATAAACGAACACTTGATAGATAAAGTCATTACAAAGACTTAATTTCATCCACAATGCCATAACCATAATGCATAACTGCCTCAGAAAGAAACTTATGTTGGTGAAACTGAGTGTTACAATAAAATGCTATCACCAAAAAATTATTTTAATGATTATGATAAACGAATTGCCGTAATTAAAACCCTCACGAAACTGAGATTTTCCATAAAAAATAGAGTAGGTACTTAAAGAATTAAATTGGACAAATTATAAACAATACGATCACATTACAAGATATGCTTGTCCCAACACGCACTATGTTAATTATTAAACTAATGACACGATCCCAATGGGACAAAGTTTCCAACGTAATTCTTAATAATTTAAACATATTATACGTATGTTTTACAAAAATTAGGAATTTAAAGTTTTCAATGGGTTCTTTTTAAATTCCTAACATATTTATTGATGTTCAATTAATGATAATCTAATCGCTGTAATAATTAATTTATGGTTTGCAGGTAAATAATTATGGCACCAGGAAGGAACATATTTCCAGTTTTTTAAGTTAGACTCAGAATTAGGAAAGTTTTCAAACGAGTGGTTTTATTATAATACTTTTACAATTAAATTGTCAATATCAATTATAATAATGCTTGGCGGTATATCCTATTGTTCTACATATGTTAGATACTCATCTAAATGTGGTTTCTTTTGCTCGCAAAATGTCATTGATAGTTAATTATAAAAGTAGATGTCCGCATGTTCTGTCAAAATCACAAAACACTAAAGTCGAAGTATTTTTTAATATTTTTATTACATATTTGTTGCAATCATCTAAAATGGTCATTTAATATTGTTGTTACATTAACCGTTTGATTTTCTCGTAACTGCATCAACATTTATTTTGATCTGCAACTTTACACTCATTCCTGCCTGATCTGAATTTAATTATACTCATGACAAAGTTTATCTAATTCACTAATCGTTTACCTAATGTTTATTGTTCCGTAGAATAGTAAAAAAGAAATGTTTCTGTGGATGTAATTATAATTTTTAGATTTAATCTGATCCTCCATCGCTAGACATGCTCGCCTCAGACTCAGTCTCCTTCTTCTTTTTCTAGAACCACAAATAACAAATTTAAATAAAATAAATCAGACAAATAAAATAAACAGATCAAAATGTAGCAAATAGCAATGCAATAATTTTCATTTAATAAAAACATACCTGGCTGCTTTTGGCTGGTGCTTTATCCGAAGAGCCTTTCTTCTTTTTGGGTTTTTTATCGGCATCAGAGTCAGCATCAGAGGAGGATCCAGATGATTCAATGAATTCTTTGCTTTTGTAATGGCCTCCAGCTCCTTCTTTACTGGACGAAGTGGACTTCTTTTTTTCTTCTTTTACTTTGACCCCTTCCTTTTTGGGCTTTTTAGATTTGGTCGAAGTCTCTTTCTTACTAGAAGTCTCTTCCTCCTCAGGTACGTAATCTGCCATCTTTTTCTTGTACTCTTTCATTGCCTCCTTAGCCTTTTCGTCGTATTCCTGTCTTATCAAAAAACTCCATTAATTCCTGCCTCTTGTACCAAAGTACTAATAATATAAAAAGTTACAGAAACACACTTACACCCTTCTCTGAAGCAGTCTTCCACATCTCACCGGCCTTTTTGGCGATTTCCGTGAAGGCGAGGTCTGGATACTTGCTTTTAATTTCTTCTCTTTTGTCGTTGAGGAACATCATGAAACCGGACATCGGACGCTTAGGAGCATTTTTATCTTTCTTCTTCCTCGAGGATGACTTCTTTGACGATGCATCACGCTATTTTTAGCAATCAAATTTTCAAATAAATATATTTTTAATGTTTTGTGGAGCTGAATATTATCATCAATAATAGCTACCGGTTTGCGAGGCTTGCTGGGCTTTTTCTTTTTTTCTTCTTCTTCATCCTCTGGGTCGCCACTGCCGTCACTGCCCGAACCCTCCGAATCCGAAGTCCTACCCGCACCCAATAAATGTTGTTATATTAAGGGTATAAGATATCAGACCAAAAAATAAAAATATGGAATAACGAAATCGTAAGTTACATGTCATCTTCGTCACCGCTGCCTTTGACGACGGCCTTAGTAGGATCATAATCTTCGTCGACACTGGAGCCTTCGTCACTGAACTCTTCGTCGCTGCGCTCTCTAGCTTCGGCCTTCACTCGTGCCAAATAAGCATCAGGTTCCTCCTCAGCGTCGCTGTCGTCAAAGTCTCCGGCAATGTTGACCTTGTCCTAAAAGCAAATAAGTAATTCAAATAAATCTATTTTGAATTAATTTTTCGGTTGTAATTTGTAATGGTGAAGATAGAACAATGACATACGAGTTTTCCACGGTTCTTGACTCTGAGATTCTTAGATGTGATGTAGTCAAAGAGTTTCGGGTATTCTCCTTTCTCAATGCTGCTGAAAGTATGCACCACTCCTGATTTTGTCTCAATTTCAAAGTCAAATGATCTGCAATGGCCATCACAAAATGCATTACACCAGACGGAAATTAATAACTTAATTTACTGCATATGAGCATACTATGAGTTAATCATTTAATTTTCCCACCTGGTGGTACCACCCCCACGGGCAAAGTTTACACTAAGAATTTCTTCGAATCGAATGTGAAGAGGTGGCTTGTGTATGTATATAAATCCTCGCTCTAGAGGGTAAATGTAACCAGCTGCAGCCTTGTATGAACAACTCACTGCCGGAGTTCCAGAATGTCTGATAAATTTTACAACAAATATTAAAACATCATCAAAACACATAATGATAATAATGGGGAATGAAATTTAATAACTACATAATGCGCTGATTAATGTCAGCGATTTAAAGTCATTACTAATTACCCTTTGAAATTTCCAGGAATAGTAATTTTTCTGTTGACCATTGCCTTCATGACTTTGCTGACCACCTCGTACATAGCTCCAGTCATCTCTTTTTGTAACTTTCCATCGTATTTCGTTTTAATCTCCTCCCTATTCAAAAATCATTCAAATGTACCACTTCGTTAAAGAAAAAAATAATACGTACCCCAACAATATTTAGATACCTGATAGGTACCTATATAAATATTAAATTAAATATCGTTTCCACTCGCACCTGTATTTCATAATCTCAGATTCTCCCTAGAAACCCATTGGTTTATCATGCATTTACTAAGTACCAGTGTGTTTCCATGGATTTTTTGAGACTTTGTAGTACATGTGGCGAAACTTCAAGTTTTAGCCCCAATAGTCTACGGAACACAAACAACTGTTTCC
>JABASI010005970.1:0-11503 GCA_019776505.1 Tomocerus nigrus
TGATTTAGCTGTGTTGATAATTTCATGCTTTGTACATTCTTACATCACTTAATAGTACAAGTTTTATTTAGTTATATCATCGCAGAATACCAAATAACAATACTACTTAATCCAAAATGTAGAGAAAAACGGTTTTAAAATGCACAGTCGTCAATATATAGTATAGCAAAAAGAATTATTGACCCATCATTTTTCATGAATTGCTCTGACCAAATGTTGATCTTAGTTTAAGAATTCTTGGGAAATGATTAAAATTAAGAAATACGTAACCGGGAAGAGGAACTTGAGAAATGTAACCTTTCCCTTGGAATTCCTAATTGCTGAATGATGAAATGTAATGAATGAATGGAAAGTCTTCCTCTTGTTCTTTCTTACGTACCTATACGGAATCTAATGAAGGATTGAAACAGAAACAAGTAATTGGTGTGGTGTACATGAGTGTATGTAGAATGGAGGAAAATATGCACCTGTAAACATACGTTTTCTAGCTTAGTGATGCTACGGGCACAAAAGACAGGTTATCTCCTGATTTACAAACACGGCATAACATTACGAGAAATGTAGTTAGCTCCATCAACTTTTTACATATTCGAAATTTCTCATGTCATGTCACATATGGTGAATGTAAGGGGAAAAAAACCTTTTCGTTCATACTTATTCAATACCTAAGTATGTATGTACGATTCATGCATAACTATTATCAATGATTGTTTGTAATTAATAATATTTTTACTCATTCATTTGATTTTGAATCATAATTACTAATTAGAAGAATGACATTGAGGAATTCATTTCTTCAGCATTAATATTCTTCTGGTTTCTGTGTAATTACAGACTTTTTTCTGACACAAAATGAAAAATTATATGAAAACATAGGCAAATACATACTTGACATTGCATGCCCATTTTTACATTACCTACTAATTTGGTTAGATAATTTTAACATCCAGAAATAACAAAAATTCTTTCAGCTGTTACTATTAAATACGTGTAAATGTATTGTGAATGCTATTCGTATATTATTATCGTCATAAAAAAACAAGATGGTCAAGTAAAGTGAAGTAAATGCTATGTAGTGTCATTAATTAGTGCAAAGTCTTGCTGTGAGGTTGTGAAGGAACAAATTAGTTACGAACTGAGGAGAAAACAGCAGCCCACCAACACCAGCACCAGCACCTACAAATTAAATTACTCACAGATTGCTATGCGTTTCTGAATAATAATGCAGCTCACATCAGCTCAGCTTAATGCTCAGTCAATCAAGTCAGGTCGTGGCAGATTTTCTGGCCCAGCATAATATCTTGCTAGAATTTGTTCTTGGGTGGCTTCCTTTTTCTTTCAGTTATGCAAAATTACTACTAATAATCACTTTTCAGACTTTAAATTTGTTAGCTAACGCTCCGCGTCTGTCTCAAGTACCACCTCTCTAAGTACCTACTTACCTATCCTGTGGCCTTATACATAAATTCAGATTACGCTTAACACAGCTCGGCTAATTTTATGGTGATCCATCTTTTTAATCATCTCACCTCTTCTGTCTTGTAATAGTCATGTAAAAATAAATTATTTAATCAAAAGACGAGGGCTTCCCTTATTCTTCCTATATAATTACGAATTGTACTTCTAATTTCTCAATGCACCAAAACCAAATTACCTAGGCTATGATTTCCCGAACTGTCCGAAAATGTAAATCTCAAGTATGGCGATTCAAATCATCATATCACAGAAACTTAGCTGACACGAGCATCAATTTAAAGACACATTTTACGAAAATTTTCATTTTTGTGTGCATATGACTCATAGAAGCAGTTAACGTCATTCCACAATCTACTGATATAAAGTAATGTATTACACAACAAGTGTAAAAAGTATCAATTGCACTTCTAATATTTAAATAAAATTCAATTTAAGCTTCCAAGATTCCTAGAATTTCAGCTAATGCTAAAGATGATTAAAATGAGTTCGTCTTTGGTCCAAAGGGTTACAGAAAAAATGCTGACTCCCTGCTGATAATAAGTAATAGGTATAGACATAATTTCTGTTTTCTGGAGCCCTTATTTTCATGAGAAAATTATATGATAGGAAAATAGGTAATTTTCCTTGTATTGTAGCTACCTAATTTTTGGTGTATGATTAAATGGAATTGTTTGCTCTACAGCACGAGGTTACAGAAAAACTAATAAGGATTCTGTGTAATTTACTGAAAAAGTTCAAGCCTGCACATATCAGAACTCTTAAGGAGGTAATCACAAATGATTTTTTGCTATTTTAATGATGATCGATTAGAACAAATATTTATTCACGATTGTGGCGCCTGGAATTAGGGACGACTGGGCAAACAAGTCCTTGAATCCTTTCTGCACTCATTAATTGAGACCCATCAAAAGTAATTACCTATCAACTGGAATGCATTAAACAATAAAAATGTATTGGTAGCAATTAACATGGATTTGATAAAAAATGTTCTTCAATTAGAGACTTGCTTTCCAGAAATGAGGAATCTTTGATAGGGAAAAGTTGTTGAAAATTAATTTGCATAAGAAAACAAAAGAATAAAAATAGATGAAGGATATGATATAATGAAAGATAAGGAGCAATCTGTCACTAGTGTAGTAAAAAGATGAACAAGTTTCATGAATCAGTGTACGTGAGAAGAAGTAGTGCAAATAATAAATAAGGTTAGAACGATAATTTATCCTAAGGATGTGTACTAACCCTGCCTAAGACTACTTTACATTTAAACAAGCTCTCGTACACATTTTACCGTCAACTGCAGTCCCAGATAGGGAAAAGTTGTTGAAAATTAAATTGCATAAGAAAACAAATGAATAAAAATAGATGAAGGATATGATATAATGAAAGATGAGGAGCAATCTGTCACTAGTGGAGTAAAAAGATGAACAAGTTTCATGAATCAGTGTACGTGAGAAGAAGTAGTGCAAATAATAAATAAGGTTAGAATAGAACGATAATTTATCCTAAGGATGTGTACTAACCCTGCCTAAGACTACTTTACATTTAAACAAGCTCTCGTACACATTTTACCGTCAACTGCAGTCCCAATTTTTATTTTTACTTATCTGGGAAGAGTGAAACTGGGCGAGATGCGTATAGTATGAGAAAGAGAGATGAGATGGTAAGGTAATTTAGTGTAGGACAACAAGATGAACATTTTAATTAAATGCACTGCAGGTTGGCAGAAAGCTTTTATAGTATGAGTAGTAAGTAGTATATACGTTTACTAGGTTGTTTTGAAAAAATTCGGCAATTTGGTCTGCACTTGAATGCAACATCACCTCCTAAGATAACAGACATATAACAGACAAGTAAGTGGATACATACGTGAGAACATGACAAACAAAACTACTACAAGAGCAAGGTAATCCATTACATACAGATACATTGTGTTACACAGTATGATTGAAATCAATCAAAGATTTTTCTCACAACTATAAAAATTGGGAGAAAAATCAGTGGTACTAATGTAGGAAATCCAGTCAGACACTTTCAATGCTTCCTCTACACCATCTTAAGACGATTACATAATTTTTAACAACCAGAAGTGAACCTACTTGATGTATAGGAATGCTACCACTCCTCTCGAAAGCCCGAAGAACGTGTGAATCTTTCCTCCAATGTCAATACTAGTGCTGATACAAGATTTTCCAATGATGATTCTGGCCAACTAGAGATACTGGTTAGATTTTTATTAGCTTAGTCCTAAACTGAAGTCCAGTAGTCTCTAATCTATCGGCTTAGCTTATAATAAACTTAACGTTTTTTCCTATGTAATGCCATCTCATTTGACTGTTAATAATATTAGGAGTTTGCCATACTAAGTATATGCCTAAGTAGACATCCTACTACAAGATGTGATTAATATATGTGCAGAAATATACTTATTATAGTCACATATAGTCCTCTTGACTTATAGATAGTGTTAAGTGAACCATTTCTAAGTATTTAAATAGAATGGTGTTTGTTATTATAGGTCTCCTTATATCCCAGGGCTATAAAAGTAACAAAAATTGCAGTTGAATCTTTGTGAGTGATGCCAACGTGTGAGATAATGTAATCAAAAGATTGTGAGAAGAAGAGAGCAGAATATTTTTATAGCATTTATAATCTGAGATAAACTTGTTGTTCCATCAATCGATGAAATGCTACTCATCTTGTCCTATCCAGTGGAAAGTTGTTTGCATAATCGTCCCGTCAGGAGCTAAGCTAATAAGTAGAGATATGGGAGCATTTGCAAATATTATCACTAACAATGTATTACGTAATGCATATAATAAAATAAGTCTGTCTAAGATTATATTAAATATTATCTTCTATTTTCTCTACTATTAGACGATGAATAGTAAGCCTAGTCCTAATTGTAATTGTAATGTTTAAAGGTTAACAGAACAACTTTGCTGTGCAATCAGCTCAAAATAAAAGCTAATCTATAGTATTAGCATTGGATATGGTTGAAAGAGACGTATCTCTGAGCATCTTTTACAGAGCACAACTACTTATTGCTAATGTTCTTGCTCGTATCATAGGATAATTTTACTGTATCTGTAGATCTGAGTTCAACTCTCATCTCATCACAAACTACTCACTACACACTTCAGAGTTGAAAAGAGAGTCAGTTGAGATGAGTGTCTGCCTGACTGGACTGGACTGGAGCTTGTTTTTGTCTTTTGCTCGCCCTGCATTGTCAAACAAACCGGTTGCACTTCGTATTACCTTTAATTAAAGATGCTTGGATTTTTCAAAAACATCAGCTCGAGATTACTATGATAGAATGCATACATGCAATAGGATGAAAGATACAGCAGCTATGTAAATGTTGGAGAAAATGCATAATGGAAAGTAATAAGACGAAAGTGATTCAAATCAGCTGCACTACGTACGTACTTAACTACACATATATTATATCTCTCTCTTTCTGTTGTTTACAGACAAGACAAGACAAGACAGGACTAAGACACTAGACAGATCATAGGTGCTAAACTTCAGAGGTTTCATTTGCAAAAACTCAGATACATTGGATGAGACTGTGGGAACCAGGGTACTACGTCGGACTACACGCTCATCATCGGATCAAATTAAACTCGTCTAATACTCTTTATCATTAAAACCGATTAATTGGAGAAAAAAACAGCTTTTTTTTCTATTTCATTGTTTGTTGTTGTGTGATATCTCCCTAGGGTCCTTCTGCCTCCTCATTTAAACCTAACAAACAACTGTGCAATCCACACTCACACGTCAAATCATCTGCAATATTTCGATTTGAAGTTTATAGAGCAAAAATTTCCAATCCACTCTCAATATATTAGCACTTACTTTTTATGAGAGGATTTTATGACCATGGAATAATTGAGTGGAGAAAAAGATTAGTCACAGGAGCAACTATCAGTAGGTGGCCAGAATAACGTAATTAAATAGATTGGAACATAAAGGATTAAGCTATTGCGAATATTATGGCTTTCCTAAGAACTCTCTCCTTATCCACTAAAATTAATCGGTTATCATAATAAATATTTGCTTCACTTCTTTCAAGATCATCTTCATCCCTCGAAAAAAATACTATTACGCATGGATAGCTAAGTATAAAACATGAGGAAGTCTCATCCAAGACTTTCCTAATGGAATTTTTAAGGGTTACCTTGATTCAATGCAAATTGAGTGCAGAAAAAATCTAAACTAAAATTAATCGGTTATCATAATAAATATTTGCTTCACTTCTTTCAAGATCATCTTCATCCCTCGAAAAAAATACTATTACGCATGCATAGCTAAGTAGGTAGGTAGGTAGGTAGGTAGATATTTATTGATCATTTCTTTCATATACAATCAATTAATTTCATGTTTCAGATTATTTTAAGTGCATAGCTAAGTATAAAACATGAGGAAGTCTCATCCAAGACTTTCCTAATGGAATTTTTAAGGGTTACCTTGATTCAATGCAAATTGAGTGCAGAAAAAATCTAACTCGTGTCACTCTGCGGAGAAACATGCGAAATCAAACAAAAACGTTCAAACATTTAAAAGGATTGGCACAAGGAAGATTAAGTTGTCTCATTTAAGTACCTACTGGCGGATCTCATCCTTCCCCCAATCTCTCCACAGCGAATCTGCATAATTTTGGATTAGTAAACACATCATATTTGTGTATTCCAGAGATACATACATACATCTGTGATTCTTCTAGTGTGGAATTGAAAAGCAGAGCAAGTAGGAGGTTATTGTATTACGAGGCGTGGTAGGTAGGACCTCTTACCTTGCTCTTATTATTCTTGGGTAACATTAGACTACAAGGAAAAAATTTGCATTAATTTATCTCTCAGTTTGCAATTCTCTGGTTGGAAAGGAATAATTATTCCACTGGCTCCCTAATATGGCCTGGAGAAAAGACATTCGTTGAATTTTAATGAGGATCTCATTTTGTAAATATGAAAACCAGAGCAAAAAAATTGCTACACATTAAATAGCACATAAATTTTATGCATGAAATCTGTAGCAATCTTCTATTTAGTGTTAGTAAAGGGGAAGATGATGGGATAATAAACACGTTTACTATTATCACTTACCTATTGGTTAACGTAGTAAAATTCTATAAATAAAATTCTTCTTTAGCCGTTCATGCAGCACGCTTTGAAAATGAGTTTCTATTGTAATGAATGTAAATTGACAAGTTTGTCTTTTCCTTATGTCTATGTATAGTATATGACGTGGTGCATTTATTGTTTGTTGTCGTCTTGAAAATTGACAGGCTAAGGTAGGGACAGAAGATTACTCGTTAGAATTTAAAGGTTGATAAGGAATCGTATGATAGCTACTAATCCGTCCATTGCTTACCTTAGCCACATAAGAAGCATGAGCCACAAAGTATGCCATGACATGACAAGACAAGACAAGCCATGCTCTGATTCTGAGCATCTTCCTAAGAAATTCCTAAGGTACTTAAGTCCACAGAGGGAAAAGGCCGACTTAATTCAATGTTAGTTGACAGAGCACTTATTAGAGTACAAGGTAAACATTTCCAAACCAAATGGTACATTACTTTGCATTCATCAACCATATAAGATCATCTCATTATTGTATAGATACCACGAGACATGTCCATTCCTTGTATATTGTTCCTTATTTTGCATTCTTTCCCTGTTTCTCCCAGTAAAGTCTCTTGAAATTCTTTACATAATAGCCAATAATAAATATAGTTCATTTGTGGTAGGAAACGAAGAATTCTGCTGGAATTGTCAAAGGGTTGAGGTCACATAAGAAAAATAAGTAAATTCCTCGGGGAATTTTGCTAGAACCCTTTAATATTTCTTTGGCTGATAGTAATAAATAGTTGTCTAATGTGAGCTATTAGTAAATGGATACATGTGTTCGGCATAATAAAATTGTTTATAGTAGAGGAATGTATCATATGTGTGTGTATTATAATTGGAATGCGAAAGAGTTGGACTGTGGGAAATTGGGCAAGATGGTAAATAGGCTGCATGCTCGTCGTCCGTCCGAACGTGTGTACGTCAATTACTCTCCAGTGTATAAAAGTGATTCCATCATCTGATACTATGTTAAAAGTCCTTATAAACAGAGTTTTATTTGAGGAAAATTAAGGTAAGGCAAGAGTGGGAAAAGCATTGAATAAAAATAAGTTACACTATATTAAGAAAAAGAAAGGTAAGGAATTAGAGTATATATATATAATATGTATATATATGATATGATATGAGTTGTGGGAATAAGTGTTCCAGTTTAGAAAAGAAGAATAATGGTAAAGATGAGAAAAGTATTGTGTTGTGTTGTGTTTGTGTGTATGCAGTTTGCATACGTAATGTTCTTCTGGCTATTATGTATGTATGTATAGGAGTATGGCAGCAACTAACTAAAGGACATAGAGTTTGAACTACTAAGCATTCGTAGTAAAATCGTAAGACGATATAAGGAGAGAGATAGAGAGAAAAGGATATTTATATAATGCTCCGTGAATAACAGTGTAAAGAAAAGAAAAAAGGTAGCGATATAGGAGCATTATCTAGTAGCTGTGATAAGAGAGAGGAGTTATAGGAAGAAAAAAGTCTTGACTGGATAATAGTGTGGTGTGTGACTGTGACCGTGTGTACGTGTGTTGGAAGCATGTGCATAACGATCGTGGGAACGTGGGTACAACTATGAGAATCTGTTCTCACGGTTCTTCCAAAGGTTTTTTCGCCTATTTTTCATCTCAACTCATCTTAACAGTGAGTGCTCCTGCATAACACCTGGCATCTGCTCCCACTTGCTTTGCTTTCCAGTCAACATATGCATTCCCATGCTATAACTCCCCTATCTTCCCATCTAAATACCTATACACCACTATCTACACAGGAATTATATGTGAGCAATCGTAAACTGAACTGAACTACCCTTTTTGCCCAAGTTCTTTTGCCTTAGTCATTCGTACCCCTGCCCTGCCTGCCTGCTTCTCTATGGCTATTTTCCCTTCTCTCTCTATATCGGAATGCTTTGGTTAGCCTTAGTAAAACAGTCGTCAGTCCAACACACGCTCGACTCACCCGGTCTGCCCCCTCGCCGAATAAAATGTGCTCGTGCGACCTGATCTTCACACAAACCTTGCTCTGACTTCGAAGAGAGAACAAGTTCTGGTTCTTACGAATCTCCTCACTTACACAACGTGCTCTTACAAATAATCCAAGTACATTTCAGTACATCCTACTACGTACGTACATTCGTAGATACAACCACCAACTAAGACAAGTTTATAAACCAACTGAAGTTTCACTACTACTGTCAGTCTTGAAACCACCAGCGTTCCGATCACATCACCAAGTTTCATTTCTTCGCTCTTAACAAAGTTCAACACAAGTTTACTCAAAGTTTACCTTTGCTAAACTCGCAAAAACTTCAACAGTTTTTACTACAACTAAATAAAGTGACAAATATTAAAATGGCACCACTTACGGATATTTCTCGTGCTTATGGACAGCAGTCTGCTGCTGAGCCTATTTCTATACTACAACTAAATAAAGTGACAAATATTAAAATGGCACCACTTACGGATATTTCTCGTGCTTATGGACAGCAGTCTGCTGCTGAACCTATTTCTCGGACCATGCAATACAGAAAGGTAAATTGAATTTTCATTTTCTATCATCAACTTATATTTATATGGGAATAGAAGAGAGATTTCTTGGAAATCGTGTACCTGTTTACAATGTGTACTTATAAATTTTCTTTTTCTTAATTATTAGATCACTAAACCACTTCTGGAAAGACAACGCAGAGCCAGAATCAACCGATGCCTTGATGAACTCAAGGAAATCCTCGTTTCCGGACTTCAAAACGAAGGCGAAAATGTTGCTCGTTTGGAAAAGGCCGATATCCTGGAGTTGACAGTTCGTCATCTTCAAAAACTCACCGTCCAACAAGCTAAACAACAACAACAAGCTCAACAAATGAGCGTTGGGGATGATGAAAGATATCTTGCCGGTTTCGCCCACTGTGCCCAGGAAATTTCCCGGGTAATGGCAACTACTCCACGAGTTGATGTTCAAGTCGGATCCTCTCTCATGATTCACTTGGGTCACACACTCAACCAAATCAAAACCACCGGTTCTAATGGACAAAAGATCTCCAGACCCAGTTCCGTTTGCTCTAACTCCAGTGGCAGCAGTGACTACCGCCCATACACTCCACCTGCTTCTCCTACTTCTTCCGAATCTTCAAGAATGACACCTCTCTCCCTTACCAAGAATGTTTGGAGACCTTGGTAATTTCGCAGATTTTACAAAATTAGGTTTTTACTAAATTAGATTTATTTAATTCGAAATTTTCATTTCAATTTATTTTAAACTAAAGAAATACTGTACCCGATGATCTTTCAAATAATGTATGTTTTAGTTTTCTTAAAGATACCTAGTTTACTATTTAGTTTTTACTCAATTCAATTGCTCAATCTTGCGTGTATATTGAGCTTAGCGTTTCTTCATTTTTACGTGTCGTGTGGTTTTTGTACAAAAAATTAGTTTGTTTTACTAGCTTGTAAGAAAATACTTAAGTTTAGGAAAGAAATAACCTTTTTCTTCCAAAAAAGGATTTCTTCTCACTGACAGAGCTAATCAAAGTCTTTCAAAAATGTTCAAAATGTTCAAAAACAAGTTTGCAGTGAAAGTAGGAAAAAAGCTAGGGAAATTCAGGAAAGCTCAGAAAAATTCACCTGTATTCAATGACAAAAAATCAATAGCCTTTCAAGATAAATATTTTTCTGTAATTAGCGAAAAGACAATCGAGCTTCAATGAAACAGTAATAATTTATCTGAGCTTCACTAACTGACTTTTAACTAAATACTAGTTTTACTTACACTTACAAGCTTATTGTTATAATATGTTAATTAGGTTATACATACAATACAGTTTCGGATGAGAGTTTCTATCATCACGTTATACATACTCAATCATTCTTTAATGACTGTCTGTAGTTGACAATATGAAATTTGATTGTGTTGGGATTCTTCACTGCACATCTCAGTTGCACTTTTGCCTTCTACACAGTTCCTTCGCTAGCTATTATGTTAATTTAATTGTACATTTTACTTAAATAGTTTTTAACGTTTAGTACTTAAGTACTTAAGCAAAAGTGAATAACTTTTCAAGTCTCATTCACTTTCTGCTCAAGAAAAGACGAGAACAATCATTCAAACAATTGTAATACAAATAGCTTAACTGAGATATTTCTGGAAATTCTCATTTTACTCCTACAAGATAATGAACCTCAATTGAGCTCACTTATTTTTGTTGTAAAGAGAATATTGGATTTATTAATTTGCTCAATGCTCATTTTGTATTACATTGTCTCCTGTACAGATTAGAGTAATAACATAGTCTTTAAGTCTAGCTTAGTAAGTTTGTTGTGTTTTTGCATGGCGATTGTGATAATTAGTAATTACTCGTTAGTTTGTTAACTACTTGCTCATGGATATATGTAATTCATCTGAAAAGAAATTGTACTTTGAACTGTAGCATTGGTGTGGTTTTTTGTTAGTTGTTGTTTAGAACTTCTTTAATGTAGAAGCTGTTGTAAAAACGCTGCTGTTGAGTTTTGTTTGCTGTGATAATCATAGATATATACATAGAGATATTATATTTACTAAAAATATCATGTTGAAAGACATAAAGTGACTCTCGTAAATATTGTCTTGTCCTCAAAGGACATTATTAAGTACTTCGTCTCCTCGCTACTGCTTCAATTGCAGAATCAAATCAAATAAAAACAAAAACTGAGAAATCAGATTTTAAATCAAAAATACTTACCTTTTGTCTTTGCATCTATTTATTTCACTCATTTACTCCACTCACTACTATTTAGTATTCATACACTTTACGTTTTTAAGAAATTTATTAGGTTTTGGTTTTCCGCTCCATTGCGCATAAAGGCATACTTTAATACACATAAGTATAATAGTTAATAGGCAATAGCTGCATACTCAATAATGAGGCAACCTGAGAC